>JAVYIG010004673.1:0-155264 GCA_035222895.1 Strongylocentrotus droebachiensis | reverse complement strand
GGGGGTTTACACATATAAAAATACCAAAGTGGGGGGGGGGGGGGTTTGAACCCCCAAACCCCCCCCCCCCCCCCCCCCCCCCTGCGTACGCCCCTGGTTTCTATTCTTAAATAGACAAACTTCTAGAGTTTTTCCCCGTTGTTTTTAGAATGATTACAAAGATAATAATGAAAATGATATTAATAATGATAGTACTGTAGTACAATTATAATGAAGCGTCTAACTTTCTCTCACTCTCTCTCTCTCTTTCACTCTCTCTCTCTCATCTCTCTCTCTTTCTCTCTCTCTTCCTCTCTCTCTCTCTCTCTCTCATCTCTCTCTCTCTCTTTCTCTTTCTCTCTCATCTCTCTCTCTTTCTCTCTCTCTTTCTCTCTCTCTCTCCCTCTCTCTCTGTCTGTCTGTCTCTCTTTGTCTATATCTGCCAATGTCGTTTCCATCTTCATCTTTCATATTGTTTTCTATTCCGCCATTTGCTTGCAATATAAAAATACACATTCAATTCATTCTGTCCGTATCATGGACATAATCATAATCTATTTTAAGCAAAGCGTGACCAAGGAATGTAATATATAACTAGACATAATACTTGTTTGGAACAAGTATAGGTGGGCTGGTCAACTAAAATTTGAGACAAAATAGAGCAAAACTAAGCGACATACTGCTTACAAATTCTTAAAAAACAATATCATGTAGATTCATAACGTGAACTAAATTCACCTTCTATAGGCATAACACGCAAATTATGAAGTTTTTGACATGAGGCCTTTAATCAAAATTTTCACTATGATGACGTCATCAAAATGAAAAATGGTTATTACTGCGCTTGTAGAAAATTGTCTTAGCTACAACATATCGAAATTTTGAAGAAAATTGATCAATATTTACAGAGATACAATCAATTTTACATAAATATGCTGACGTCATAATATGCAAATTCGTATTTTGAGTTCTAAGGCCATTGTGATGATGTCACGATACACTTAATGGCCAAATGAGACATGGAATCATATTTTCGACTCATACTCTATCTAAATATGAAAAAAAATTGAGGATCCCGGTGCATTCCAAAGAGCTATAACGGATTTTGTATAGGCATGTTTTTGCCCATATATGCTATGTATTAAAAGACCTCGCGCGCACTGACATTTATCTTGAATTTACGCTCATCTTGTTAATAATGGTCATAAAGAGATAAACATGGAATCAAATTCCTTGAAAAAATATGAGAAATATCATGAAAGAAAAAAAAATGGCGATTCTATGTTTTTTAATGGTGTTACGCGCGAAAACGCGCGCGCATGCTCGTACGCGCGATTTTTTAAAAAATGCTTAAAATGACCTGATACGTATGCAAAATAAATTTGAGACGATTTTGAGCATTTAAAAAATTTGCGCGCGCATTGACGCGCGGACGTACGCGCACGCGCGCGTTTTTTGACCCGAAATTGACCGGACGGATATTGACCTTGATCATGATAAATATGAATGAGAACTGAGTTTTGGTTATGAAGATATGATCATAAGTTTATTTTCACAAAATGGCGCCTAGACGACGTCATCAGTCAAGGTCAAGGTTGAAAAGGTTATTTTAAATTTTCTATATGCCTATACATATGTGTGCCAAATTTCAAAGCATTTGATTGAACCATTTCAAAGTTATCTTGCTAACAAAAAAGTGGGTCGAAATAAGAAAAATAAACTAGATTTGTAATACTTGCTTGGAGCAAGTATAGGTGGGCTGATCCAACAAAAAATTGAGACAAAATGAAGGGTACATTTGAGATAGCTTTTTGTCTCAGCTACAACATACTCGAAGTTCAGCGTAAATGAAGCTAAAACGACGTAGATATTGCTCGCGAAAGACGGGAATGTAGAATCAAGTTTTGAGAAAAAGTCATGTCCATAGAGAATACACGCAAAATGTGAAAAATTGACATGCTATGTATTACAAGAGCTCGCGCGCACGGAAATTTATGTTAAACGGGAGATCATTCCATTATTAATAGTCATAAAGAGACAAGCATGGTATCAATTTGTTTGTAAAAATATGTGGAATATTATGAAAGAAAAAAAATGGCGATTCTATGTTGTGTAATAGTTTTACGCGCGAAAACGCGCGCGCCGCGCGCACGCGCGTGTGTGTGGGCGATTTTTTATAAAATGCTTAGAATGGCCTAAAACGTATGTAAAATAATTTTGAGTTGATTTTGAGCATTCAAAAATTTTGCGCGCGCACTAACGCGCGGACGTACGCGCACGCGCGCGTTTTTTGACCTGAAGTTGACCGGACGGATATTGACCTTGATCATGATAAATATGAATGAGAAATAGCTTTTGGTTATGAAGATATGATCATGAGTTGATTTTTGTAAAATTTTACAAAATGGCGCCTAGATGACGTCATCAGTGAAGGTCAATGTTGAAAACGTTACTGTGCTTTGTACAAATGCCTATACATATGTGTGCTAAATTTCAAGGCATTTGATTGAGCCATTTTCTCGTTATCTTGCTAACAAAAAAGTGGTTAGAAATAAGAAAAATATTTAATAACTAGACATATAATACTTGTTTGGAACAAGTATAGGTGGGCTGGTCAACTAACATTTGAGACAAAATAGAGCAAAAATAAGCGACATACTGCTTACAAATTCTTAAAAGACAATATCATGTAAATTCATAACGTGAACTAAATTCACCTTCTATAGGCATAACACGCAAATTATGAAGTTTTTGACATGAGGCCATTAATCAAAATTTTCACTATGATGACGTCATCAAAATGAAAAATGGTTATTACTGCGCTTGTAGAGAATTGTCTTAGCTACAACATATCGAAATTTTGAAGAAAATTGATCAATATTTACAGAGATAAAATCAATTTTACATAAATATGCTGACGTCATAATATGCAAATTCGTATTTTGAGTTCCAAGGCTATTAAGATGATGTCACGATACACTTCATGGCCAAATTAGACATGAAATCATATTTCTGACATATACTCTTTTCAAATATTAAAACAGAATTGGGGTCCAGGTGCATCCCAAAGAGCTATAATGGATTATGTATAGGCATTTTTTTGCCCATGTATGCTATGTATTAAAAGACCTCGCGCGCACTGACATTTATCTTGAATTTACGCTCATCTTGTTAATAATGGTCATAAAGAGATAAACATGGAATCAAATTCCTTGAAAAAATATGAGAAATATCATGAAAGAAAAAAAAATGGCGATTCTATGTTTTTTAATGGTGTTACGCGCGAAAACGCGCGCGCATGCTCGTACGCGCGATTTTTTATAAAATGCTTAAAATGACCTGAAACGTATGCAAAATAAATTTGAGACGATTTTGAGCATTTAAAATGTTTGCGCGCGCATTGACGCGCGGACGTACGCGCACGCGCGCGTTTTGTGACCTGAAATTAACCGGACTGATATTAACCTTAATCATGATAAATATGAATGAAAAATACCTTTTGGTTATGAAGATATGATCATGAGATGATTTTCAGAAAATTTCACAAAATGGCGCCTATATGACGTCATCAGTCAAGGTCAAGGTTGAAAACCTTACCGTGTCTTGTCCATATGCCTATACATATGTGTGTCAAATATCAAAGCATTTGATTGAACCATTTCAAAGTTATCTTGCTAACAAAAAAGTGGCAAGAATTAAGAAAAATAAATAAATAACTAGACATATAATACTTGTTTGGAACAAGTATAGGTGGGCTGGTCAACTAAAATTTGAGACAAAATAGAGCAAAAATAAGCGACATACTGCTTACAAATTCTTAAAAAACAATATCATGTAGATTCATAACGTGAACTAAATTCACCTTCTATAGGCATAACACGCAAATTATGAAGTTTTTGACATGAGGCCTTTAATCAAAAATTTTACTATGATGACGTCATCAAAATGAAAAATAGTTATTACTGCGCTTGTAGAGAATTGTCTTAGCTACAACATATCGAAATTTTGAAGAAAATTGATCAATATTTACAGAGATACAATCAATTTTACATAAATATGCTGACGTCATAATATGCAAATTCGTATTTTGAGTTCCAAGGCCATTGTGATGATGTCACGATACACTTAATGGCCAAATGAGACATGGAATCATATTTCCGACTCATACTCTATCTTAATATGAAAAAAAATTGAGGATCCCGGTGCATTCCAAAGAGCTATAACGGATTTTGTATAGGCATGTTTTTGCCCATATATGCTATGTATTAAAAGACCTCGTGCGCACTGACATTTATCTTGAATTTACGCTCATCTTGTTAATAATGGTCATAAAGAGATAAACATGGAATCAAATTCCTTGAAAAAATATGAGAAATATCATGAAAGAAAAAAAAATGGCGATTCTATGTTTTGTAGTGGTGTTACGCGCGAAAACGCGCGCGCATGCTCGTACGCGCGATTTTTTATAAAATGCTTAATATGACCTGAAACGTATGCAAAATAAATTTGAGACGATTTTGAGCATTTAAAAATTTTGCGCGCGCACTGACGCGCGGACGTACGCGCACGCGCGCGTTTTTTCACCTGAAATTAACCGGACTGATATTAACCTTAATCATGATAAATATGAATGAAAAATACCTTTTGGTTATGAAGATATGATCATGAGATGATTTTCAGAAAATTTCACAAAATGGCGCCTAGATGACGTCATCAGTCAAGGTCAAGGTTGAAAACCTTACCGTGTCTTGTCCATATGCCTATACATATGTGTGTAAAATATCAAAGCATTTGATTGAACTATTTCAAAGTTATCTTGCTAACAAAAAAGTGGCAAGAATTAAGAAAAATAAATAAATAATAAATAATAAATAAATAAATAAAGGCAATTTTAACAAAAATATAAGGTGGTCTGTATTAGATACAGCCCACCTGATAAATAATAAACTAGACATATAATACTTGTTTGGAACAAGTATAGGTGGGCTGGTCAACTAACATTTGAGACAAAATAGAGCAAAAATAAGCGACATACTGCTTACAAATTCTTAAAAGACAATATCATGTAGATTCATAACGTGAACTAAATTCACCTTCTATAGGCATAACACGCAAATTATGAAGTTTTTGACATGAGGCCTTTAATCAACATTTTCACTATGATGACGTCATCAAAATGAAAAATGGTTATAACTGCGCTTGTAGAAAATTGTCTTAGCTACAACATACCGAAATTTTGAAGAAAATTGATCAATATTTACAGAGATACAATCAATTTTACATAAATATGCTGACGTCATAATATGCAAATTCGTTTTTTGAGTTCCAAGGCCATTGTGATGATGTCACGATACACTTAATGGCCAAATGAGACATGGAATCATATTTCCGACTCATACTCTATCTTAATATGAAAAAAAATTGAGGATCCCGGTGCATTCCAAAGAGCTATAACGGATTTTGTATAGGCATGTTTTTGCCCATATATGCTATGTATTAAAAGACCTCGCGCGCACTGACATTTATCTTGAATTTACGCTCATCTTGTTAATAATAGTCATAAAGAGATAAACATGGTATCAAATTCCTTGAAAAAATATGAGAAATATCATGAAAGAAAAAAAAATGGCGATTCTATGTTTTGTAGTGGTGTTACGCGCGAAAACGCGCGCGCATGCTCGTACGCGCGATTTTTTATAAAATGCTTAATATGACCTGAAACGTATGCAAAATAAATTTGAGACGATTTTGAGTATTTAAAAATTTTGCGCGCGCACTGACGCGCGGACGTACGCGCACGCGCGCGTTTTTTGACCTGAAATTAACCGGATTGATATTAACCTTAATCATGATAAATATGAATGAAAAATACCTTTTGGTTATGAAGATATGATCATGAGATGATTTTCAGAAAATTTCACAAAATGGCGCCTAGATGACGTCATCAGTCAAGGTCAAGGTTGAAAACCTTACCGTGTTTTGTCCATATGCCTATACATATGTGTGTCAAATATCAAAGCATTTGATTGAACCATTTCAAAGTTATCGTGCTAACAAAAAAGTGGCAAGAATTAAGAAAAATAAATAAATAACTAGACATATAATACTTGTTTGGAACAAGTATAGGTGGGCTGGTCAACTTAAATTTGAGACAAAATAGAGCAAAAATAAGCGAGATACTGCTTAAAAATTCTTAAAAAACAATATCATGTAGTTTCATGACGTAAACGAAATTCACCTTCTATAGGGATAACGCAAATTATGAAATGTTTGACATGAGGCCTTTAATCGAGATTTTCACTATGATGACGTCATCAAAATGAAAAATAGTTATCACTGAGCTTGTAGAGAATTGTCTTAGCTACAACATATCGAAATTTTGAAGAAAATTGATCAATATTTACAGAGATACAATTAATTTTACATAAATATGCTGACGTCATAATATGCAAATTCGTATTTTGAGTTCCAAGGCCATTGTGATGATGTCACGATACACTTAATGGCCAAATGAGACATGAAATCATATCTCCGACTCATACTCTATCTAAATATGAAAAAAGATTGAGGATCCCGGTGCATTCCAAAGAGCTATAATGGATTTTGTATAGGCATGTTTTTGCCCATATATGGTATGTATTATAAGAGCTCGCGCGCACTGACATTTATCTTGAATTTACGCTCATCTTGTTCATAATGGTCATAAAGAGATAAACATGGTATCAAATTCCTTGAAAAAATATGAGAAATATCATGAAAGAAAAAAAAAATGGCGATTCTATGTTTTGTAATAGTGTTACGCGCGAAAACGCGCGCGCATGCTCGTACGCGCGATTTTTTATAAAATGCTTAAAATGACCTGAAACGTATCCAAAACAAATTTGAGATGATGTTGAGCATTATAAATTTTTGCGCGCGCGCTAACGCGCGGACGTACGCGCACGCGCGCGTTTTTTTATCTGAAATTGATCGGACGGATAATGACCTTGATCATATTAAATATCAATGAGAAATGAATTTTGGTTATGAAGATATGATCACGAGTTTATTTTCACAAAATGGCGCCTAGATGACGTCATCAGTCAAGGTCAAGGTTGAAAACGTTATTGTGAGTTCTCTATATGCTTATACATATGTGTGCCAAATTTCAAGTTATTTGATTGATCCATTTTCAAGTTATCTTGTGAACAAAAAAGTGGTAAGAATTAAGAAAAATAAATAATAAATAATAAAGGCAATTTTAACAAAAATATAAGGTGGTCTGTATGATATACAGCCCACCTGATAAATAATAAATAAATAAATAAAGGCAATTTTAACAAAAATATAAGGTGGTCTGTATTAGATACAGCCCACCTGACTAGACATATAATACTTGTTTGGAACAAGTATAGGTGGGCTGGTCAACTAAAATTTGAGACAAAATAGAGCAAAAATAAGCGACAAACTGCTTACAAATTCTTAAAAAACAATATCATGTAGATTCATAACGTGAACTAAATTCACCTTCTATAGGCATAACACGCAAATTATGAAGTTTTTGACATGAGGCCTTTAATCAAAATTTTTACTATGATGACGTCATCAAAATGAAAAATAGTTATTACTGCGCTTGTAGAGAATTGTCTTAGCTACAACATATCGAAATTTTGAAGAAAATTGATCAATATTTACAGAGATACAATCAATTTTACATAAATATGCTGACGTCATAATATGCAAATTCGTATTTTGAGTTCCAAGGCCATTGTGATGATGTCACGATACACTTAATGGCCAAATGAGACATGGAATCATATTTCCGACTCATACTCTATCTAAATATGAAAAAAAATTGAGGATCCCGGTGCATTCCAAAGGGCTATAACGGATTTTGTATAGGCATGTTTTTGCCCATATATGCTATGTATTAAAAGAGCTCGCGCGCACTGACATTTATCTTGAATTTACGCTCATCTTGTTAATAATGGTCATAAAGAGATAAACATGGTATCAAATTCCTTGAAAAAATATGAGAAATATCATGAAAGAAAAAAAAATGGCGATTCTATGTTTTGTAATGGTGTTACGCGCGAAAACGCGCGCGCATGCTCGTACGCGCGATTTTTTATAAAATGCTTAAAATGACCTGAAATGTATGCAAAATAAATTTGAGACGATTTTGAGCATTTAAAAATTTTGCGCGCGCACTGACGCGCGGACGTACGCGCATGCGCGCGTTTTTTTACCTGAAATTGACCGGACTGATATTGACCTTGATCATGATAAATATGAATGAGAAATAACCTTTGGTTATAAAGATATGATCAAGAGTTTATTTTCAGAAAATTTCACAAAATGGCGCCTAGATGACGTCATCAGTCAAGGTCAAGGTTGAAAACCTTACCGTGCTTTGTCCATATGCCTATACATATGTGTGCCAAATTTCAATTTATTTGATTCAGCCATTTTTAAGTTATCTTGCTAACAAAAAAGTGGTTCAAATTAAGAAAAATAAATAATAAAGAACTAGACATATAATACTTGTTTGGAACAAGTATAGGTGGGCTGGTCAACTAAAATTTGAGACAAAATAGAGCAAAAATAAGCGACATACTGCTTACAAATTCTTAAAAAACAATATCATGTAGATTCATAACGTGAACTAAATTCACCTTCTATAGGCATAACACGCAAATTATGAAGTTTTTGACATGAGGCCTTTAATCAAAATTTTCACCATGATGACGTCATCAAAATGAAAAATGGTTATTACTGCGCTTGTAGAGAATTGTCTTAGCTACAACATATCGAAATTTTGAAGAAAATTGATCAATATTTACAGAGATACAATCAATTTTACATAAATATGCTGACGTTATAATATGCAAATTCGTATTTTGAGTTCCAAGGTCATTGTGATGATGTCACGATACACTTAATGGCCAACTGAGACATGAAATCATATTTCCGACTCATACTCTATCTAAATATGAAAAAAAATTGAGGATCCCGGTACATTTCAAAGAGCTATAACGGATTTTGTATAGGCATGTTTTTGCCCATATATGCTATGTATTAAAAGAGCTCTCGCGCACTGACATTTATCTTGAATTTACGCTCATCTTGTTCATAATGGTCATAAAGAGATAAACATGGTATCAAATTCCTTGAAAAAATATGAGAAATATCATGAAAGAAAAAAAAATGGCGATTCTATGTTTTGTAATGGTGTTACGCGCGAAAACGCGCGCGCATGCTCATACGCGCGATTTTTTATAAAATGCTTAAAATGACCTGAAACGTATGCAAAATAAATTTGAGACGATTTTGAGCATTTAAAAATTTTGCGCGCGCATTGACGCGCGGACGTACGCGCACACGCGCGTTTTTTGACCTGAAATTGACTGGACTGATATTGACCTTGATCATAATAAATATGAATGAGAAATACCTTTTGGTTATGAAGATATGATCATGAGTTTATTTTCAGAAAATTTCACAAAATGGCGCCTAGATGACGTCATCAGTCAAGGTCAAGGTTGAAAACCTTACTGTGTTTTCTCCATATGCCTATACATATGTGTGCCAAATATCAAAGCATTTGATTGAACCATTACAAAGTTATCATGCTAACAAAAAAGTGGGTCGAAATAAGAAAAATAAATAATAAACTAGACATATAATACTTGTTTGGAACAAGTATAGGTGGGCTGGTCAACTAACATTTGAGACAAAATAGAGCAAAAATAAGCGACATACTGCTTACAAATTCTTAAAAGACGATATCATGTAGAGTCATAACGTGAACTAAATTCACCTTCTATAGGCATAACACGCAAATTATGAAGTTTTTGACATGAGGCCTTTAATCAAAATTTTCACTATGATGACGTCATCAAAATGAAAAATAGTTATTACTGCGCTTGTAGAGAATTGTCTTAGCTACAACATATCGAAATTTTGAAGAAAATTGATCAATATTTACAGAGATACAATCAATTTTACATAAATATGCTGACGTCATAATATGCAAATTCGTATTTTGAGTTCCAAGGCCATTGTGATGATGTCACGATACACTTAATGGCCAAATGAGACATGGAATCATATTTCCGACTCATACTCTATCTTAATATGAAAAAAAATTGAGGATCCCGGCGCATTCCAAAGAGCTATAACGGATTTTGTATAGGCATGTTTTTGCCCATATATGCTATGTATTAAAAGACCTCGCGCGCACTGACATTTATCTTGAATTTACGCTCATCTTGTTAATAATGGTCATAAAGAGATAAACATGGAATCAAATTCCTTGAAAAAATATGAGAAATATCATGAAAGAAAAAAAAATGGCGATTCTATGTTTTTTAATGGTGTTACGCGCGAAAACGCGCGCGAAAACGCGCGCGCATGCTCGTACGCGCGATTTTTTATAAAATGCTTAAAATGACCTGAAACGTATGCAAAATAAATTTGAGACGATTTTGAGCATTTAAAAATTTTGCGCGCGCATTGACGCGCGGACGTAAACGCACGCGCGCGTTTTTTGACCTGAAATTGACTGGACTGATATTGACCTTGATCATAATAAATATGAATGAGAAATACCTTTTGGTTATGAAGATATGATCATGAGTTTATTTTAAGAAAATTTCACAAAATGGCGCCTAGATGACGTCATCAGTCAAGGTCAAGGTTGAAAACCTTACTGTGTTTTGTCCATATGCCTATACATATGTGTGCCAAATTTCAAAGCATTTGATTGAACCATTTTCAAGATATCTTGTTAACAAAAAAGTGGGTAGAATTAAGAAAAACTAGACATAATACTTGTTTGGAACAAGTATAGGTGGGCTGGTCAACTTAAATTTGAAAACAAAATAGAGCAAAATTAAGCGAGATACTGCTTGAAAATTCTTAAAAAACACTATCATGTAGATTCATTACGTGAACGAAATTCACCTTCTATAGTCATAACACGCAAATTATGAAATTTCTGACATGAGGCCTTCAATCAAAATTTTCACTCTGATGACGTCATCAAAATGAAAAAGGGTTTTTATTGAACTTGTAGAGAATTATCTTAGCTACAACATATTGAAATTTTGAAGAAAATCAATCAATATATACAGAGATACAATCAATTTTCCATAAAGATGCTGACGTCATAATATGCAAATTCGTAATTTGAGTTCCAAGGCCATTAAGATGATGTCACGATACACTTCATGGCCAAATGAGACATGAAATCATATTTCTGACATATACTCTTTTCAAATATTAAAACAGAATTGGGGTCTAGGTGCATCCCAAAGAGCTATAATGGATTGTGTATAGTTATTTTTTTGCCCATGTATGTTATGTATTACAAGAGCTCGCGCGCACTGACATTTATCTTTAATTTACGCTCATCTTGTTAATAATGGTCATAAAGAGATAAACATGGTATCAAATTCCTTGAAAAAATATGAGAAATATCATGAAAGAAAAAAAAATTGCGATTCTATGTTTTGTAGTGGTGTTACGCGCGAAAACGCGCGCGCATGCTCGTACGCGCGATTTTTTATAAAATGCTTAATATGACCTGAAACGTATGCAAAATAAATTTGAGACGATTTTGAGCATTTAAAAATTTTGCGCGCGCACTGACGCGCGGACGTACGCGCACGCGCGCGTTTTTTGACCTGAAATTAACCGGACTGATATTAACCTTAATCATGATAAATATGAATGAAAAATACCTTTTGGTTATGAAGATATGATCATGAGATGATTTTCAGAAAATTTCACAAAATGGCGCCTAGATGACGTCATCAGTCAAGGTCAAGGTTGAAAACCTTACCGTGTCTTGTCCATATGCCTATACATATGTGTGTCAAATATCAAAGCATTTGATTGAACCATTTCAAAGTTATCGTGCTAACAAAAAAGTGGCAAGAATTAAGAAAAATAAATAAATAATAAATAATAAATAAATAAATAAAGGCAATTTTAACAAAAATATAAGGTGGTCTGTATTAGATACAGCCCACCTGATAAAGGCAATTCTAACGAAATTATAAGGTGGTCTGTACGTTATACAGCCCACCTGATAAATAAACTAGACATATAATACTTGTTTGGAACAAGTATAGGTGGGCTGGTCAATTAAAATTTGAGACAAAATAGAGGAAAATAAGCGACATACTGCTTACACATTCTTAAAAAACAATATCATGTAGATTCATGACGTGAACGTAATTCACCTTCTATAGGGATCAGGCAAATTATGAAGGCCTTTTGACATGAGGCCTTTAATCGAGATTTTCACTATGATGACGTCATCAAAATGAAAAATGGTTATTATAAAGCTTGTAGAGAATTGTCTTAGCTACAACATATCGAAATTTTGAAGAAAATTGATCAATATTTACAGAGATACAATCAATTTTCCATAAATATTGTGACGTCATAATATGCAAATTCGTATTATGAGTTCCAAGGCCATTGTGGTGATGTCACGATACACTTAATGGCCAAATGAGACATGGAATCATATTTCCGACTCATACTCTATCTAAATATGAAAAAAATTGAGGATCCCGGTGCATTCCAAAGAGCTATAACGGATTTTGTATAGGCATGTTTTTGCCCATATATGCTATGTATTAAAAGACCTCGCGCGCACTGACATTTATCTTGAATTTACGCTCATCTCGTTAATAATGGTCATAAAGAGATAAACATGGAATCAAATTCCTTGAAAAAATATGAGAAATATCATGAAAGAAAAAGAAATGGCGATTCTATGTTTTTTAATGGTGTTACGCGCGAAAACGCGCGCGCATGCTCGTACGCGCGATTTTTTATAAAATGCTTAAAATGACCTGAAACGTATGCAAACAAAATTTGAGACGATTTTGAGCATTTAAAAATTTTGCGCACGCATTGACGCGCGGACGTACGCGCACGCGCGCGTTTTTTGACCTGAAATTGACTGGACTGATATTGACCTTGATCATAATAAATATGAATGAGAAATACCTTTTGGTTATGAAGATATGATCATGAGTTTTTTTTCAGAAAATTTCACAAAATGGCGCCTAGATGACGTCATCAGTCAAGGTCAAGGTTGAAAACCCTACTGTGTTTTTTCCATATGCCTATACATATGTGTGCCAAATTTCAAAGCATTTGATTGAATAATTTCAAAGATATCTTGCTAACAAAAAGTGGGTCGAAATAAGAAAAATAAATAATAAATAATAAAGGCGATTTTAACAAAAATATAAGGTGGTCTGTATTAGATACAGCCCACCTGATAATAAACTAGACATATAATACTTGTTTGGAACAAGTATAGGTGGGCTGGTCAACTAACATTTGAGACAAAATAGAGCAAAAATAAGCGACATACTGCTTACAAATTCTTAAAAAACAATATCATGTAGATTCATAACGTGAACTAAATTCACCTTCTATAGGCATAACACGCAAATTATGAAGTTTTTGACATGAGGCCTTTAATCAAAATTTTCACTATGATGACGTCATCAAAATGAAAAATAGTTATCACTGCGCTTGTAGAGAATTGTCTTAGCTACAACATATCGAAATTTTGAATAAAATTGATCAATATTTACAGAGATACAATAAATTTTACATAAATATGCTGACGTCATAATATGCAAATTCGTATTTTGAGTTCCAAGGCCATTGTGATGATGTCACGATACACTTAATGGCTAAATGAGACATGGAATCACATTTCCGACTCATACTCTATCTTAATATGAAAAAAAATTGAGGATCCCGGTGCATTCCAAAAAGCTATAACGGATTTTGTATAGGCATGTTTTTGCCCATATATGCTATGTATTAAAAGACCTCGCGCGCACTGACATTTATCTTGAATTTACGCTCATCTTGTTAATAATGGTCATAAAGAGATAAACATGGAATCAAATTCCTTGAAAAAATATGAGAAATATCATGAAAGAAAAAAAAATGGCGATTCTATGTTTTTTAATGGTGTTACGCGCGAAAACGCGCGCGCATGCTCGTACGCGCGATTTTTTATAAAATGCTTAAAATGACCTGAAACGTATGCAAAATAAATTTGAGACGATTTTGAGCATTTAAAAATTTTGCGCGCGCATTGACGCGCGGACGTACGCGCACGCGCGCGTTTTTTGACCTGAAATTGACTGGACTGATATTGACCTTGATCATAATAAATATGAATGAGAAATACCTTTTGGTTATGAAGATATGATCATGAGTTTTTTTCAGAAAGTTTCACAAAATGGCGCCTAGATGACGTCATCAGTCAAGGTCAAGGTTGAAAACCTTACTGTGTTTTGTCCATATGCCTATACATATGTGTGCCAAATTTCAAAGCATTTGATTGAATAATTTCAAAGATATCTTGCTAACAAAAAGTGGGTCGAAATAAGAAAAATAAATAATAAACTAGACATATAATACTTGTTTGGAACAAGTATAGGTGGGCTGGTCAACTAACATTTGAGACAAAATAGAGCAAAAATAAGCGACATACTGCTTACAAATTCTTAAAAGACAATATCATGTAGATTCATAACGTGAACTAAATTCACCTTCTATAGGCATAACACGCAAATTATGAAGTTTTTGACATGAGGCCTTTAATCAAAATTTTCACTATGATGACGTCATCAAAATGAAAAATGGTTATTACCGCGCTTGTAGAGAATTGTCTTAGCTACAACATATCGAAATTTTGAAGAAAATTGATCAATATTTACAGAGATACAATCAATTTTACATAAATATGCTGACGTCATAATATGCAAATTCGTATTTTGAGTTCCAAGGCCATTGTGATGATGTCACGATACACTTAATGGCCAAATGAGACATGGAATCATATTTCCGACTCATACTCTATCTAAATATGAAAAAAAATTGAGGATCCCGGTGCATTCCAAAGAGCTATATCGGATTTTGTATAGGCATGTTTTTGCCCATATATGCTATGTATTAAAAGACCTCGCGCGCACTGACATTTATCTTGAATTTACGCTCATCTTGTAATAATGGTCATAAAGAGATAAACATGGAATCAAATTCCTTGAAAAAATATGAGAAATATCATGAAAGAAAAAAAAATGGCGATTCTATGTTTTTTAATGGTGTTACGCGCGAAAACGCGCGCGCATGCTCGTACGCGCGATTTTTTATAAAATGCTGTAAATGACTTGAAACGTATGCAAAATAAATTTGAGACGATTTTGAGCATTTAAAAATTTTGCGCGCGCATTGACGCGCGGACGTACGCGCACGCGCGCGTTTTTTGACCTGAAATTGACCGGACTGATATTGACCTTGATCATGATAAATATGAATGAGAAATAACCTTTGGTTATGAAGATATGATCATGAGTTGATTTTCAGAAAATTTCACAAAATGGCGCCTAGATGACGTCATCAGTCAAGGTCAAGGTTGAAAACCTTACTGTATTTTGTCCATATGCCTATACATATGTGTGCCAAATTTCAAAGCATTTGATTGAATAATTTCAAAGATATCTTGCTAACAAAAAGTGGGTCGAAATAAGAAAAATAAACTAGACATATAATACTTGTTTGGAACAAGTATAGGTGGGCTGGTCAACTAACATTTGAGACAAAATAGAGCAAAAATAAGCGACATACTGCTTACAAATTCTTAAAAGACAATATCATGTAGATTCATAACGTGAACTAAATTCACCTTCTATAGGCATAACACGCAAATTATGAAGTTTTTGACATGAGGCCTTTAATCAAAATGTTCACTATGATGACGTCATCAAAATGAAAAATGGTTATGACTGCTCTTGTAGAGAATTGTCTTAGCTACAACATATCGAAATTTTGAAGAAAATTGATCAATATTTACAGAGATACATTCAATTTTACATAAATATGCTGACGTCATAATATGCAAATTCGAATTTTGAGTTCCAAGGCCATTGTGATGATGTCACGATACACTTAATGGCCAAATGAGACATGAAATCATATCTCCAACTCATACTCTATCTAAATATGAAAAAAAATTGAAGGTCACGGTTCATTCCAAAGAGCTATAACGGATTTTGTATAGGCATGTTTTTGCCCATATATGCTATGTATTAAAAGACCTCGCGCGCACTGACATTTATCTTGAATTTACGCTCATCTTGTTAATAATGGTCATAAAGAGATAAACATAGAATCAAATTCCTTGGAAAAATATGAGAAATATCATGAGAGAAAAAAAAATGGCGATTCTATGTTTTTTAATGGTGTTACGCGCGAAAACGCGCGCGCATGCTCGTACGCGCGATTTTTTATAAAATGCTTAAAATTACCTGAAACGTATGCAAAATAAATTTGAGACGATTTTGAGCATTTAAACATTTTGCGCGCGCATTGACGCGCGGACGTACGCGCACGCGCGCGCTTTTTAACATGAAATTGACCGGACTGATATTGACCTTGATCATGGTAAATATGAATGAGAAATAACTTACCGTTATGAAAATATGATCATGAGTAAATTTTCAGAAAATTTCACAAAATGGCGCCTAGATGACGTCATCAGTCAAGGTCAAGGTTTAAAACCTTACCGTGTTTTCTCCATATGCCTATACATATGTGTGCCAAATTTCAAGTTATTTGATTTAGCCATTTTCAAGTTATTTTGCTAACAAAAAGTGGGTCGAAATAAGAAAAATAAACTAGACATATAATACTTGTTTGGAACAAGTATAGGTGGGCTGGTCAACTAACATTTGAGACAAAATAGAGCAAAAATAAGCGACATACTGCTTACAAATTCTTAAAAGACAATATCATGTAGATTCATAACGTGAACTAAATTCACCTTCTATAGGCATAACACGCAAATTATGAAGTTTTTGACATGAGGCCTTTAATCAAAATTTTCACTATGATGACGTCATCAAAATGAAAAATGGTTATTACTGCGCTTGTAGAGAATTGTCTTAGCTACAACATATCGAAATTTTGAAGAAAATTGATCAATATTTACAGAGATACAATAAATTTTACATAAATATGCTGACGTCATAATATGCAAATTCGTATTTTGAGTTCCAAGGCCATTGTGATGATGTCACGATACACTTAATGGCCAAATGAGACATGGAATCATATTTCCGACTCATACTCTATCTTAATATGAAAAAAAATTGAGGATCCCGGTGCATTCCAAAGAGCTATAACGGATTTTGTATAGGCATGTTTTTACCCATATATGCTATGTATTAAAAGACCTCGCGCGCACTGACATTTATCTTGAATTTACGCTCATCTTGTTAATAATGGTCATAAAGAGATAAACATGGAATCAAATTCCTTGAAAAAATATGAGAAATATCATAAAAGAAAAAAAAATGGCGATTCTATGTTTTTTAATGGTGTTACGCGCGAAAACGCGCGCGCATGCTCGCGCGCGCGATTTTTTATAAAATGCTTAAAATGACCTGAAACGTATGCAAAATAAATTTGAGACGATTTTGAGCATTTAAACATTTTGCGCGCGCATTGACGCGCGGACGTACGCGCACGCGCGCGCTTTTTTACATGAAATTGACCGGACTGATATTGACCTTGATCATGATAAATATGAATGAGAAATAACTTACCGTTATGAAAATATGATCATGAGTAAATTTTCAGAAAATTTCACAAAATGGCGCCTAGATGACGTCATCAGTCAAGGTCAAGGTTTAAAACCTTACCGTGTTTTCTCCATATGCCTATACATATGTGTGCCAAATTTCAAGTTATTTGATTGAGCCATTTTCAAGTTATTTTGCTAACAAAAAGTGGGTCGAAATAAGAAAAATAAATAACTAGATTTGTAATACTTGTTTGGAACAAGTATAGGTGGGCTGGTCGAACTAAAATTTGAGACAAAATAAAGGGTACATTTGAGATAGCTTATTGTCTCAGCTACAACATACTTGAAGTTCAGCGTAAACAAAGCTAAACGACAGAGATATTGCTCGCGAAAGAATCCAGTTTTGAGAAAAACTCATGTCCCATAGAGAATACACGCAAAATGTGAAAAAATTGACATGCCTTTTTTAATCGCGAAAATACGCCCTGATGCCTTTGTCAAAATGAAAATTTGGGCAAATTTTATTTGTAGAAAATTGTCTCAGCTAAAACATATCAAAATTTAAAAGACAATCGATCAATATTTACAGAGAAACAATCAATTTTCCGTAAATATGCTGACGTCATAATATGCAAATTGAAATTTTGAGTTTGGAGGCCATTATGATAACGTAATGAGTTCATTGAGGGTCAAATGAGACATGAAATCATATCTCCAATTCATACTGTATCAAAATATGACCCAAAAATTGGGGTCACCTTGCATCCTAAAGGGCTACAATGGATCTTGTATAGGCATGTTTTTGCCCATATATGCTATGTATTACAAAAGCTCGCGTGCACGGAAATTTATGTTAAACGGTCGATCATTCCATTATTAATAGTCATAAAGAGACAAGCATGGTATCAATTTGTTTGTAAAAATATGTGGAATATTATGAAAGAAAAAAATGGCGATTCTATGTTGTGTAATATTTTTGCGCGCGCCGCACGCATGCGCGTGTGTGTGGGCGTTTTTTTATAAAATGCTTAGAATGGCCTAAAACGTATGCAAAATGATTTTGAGACGATTTTGAGCATTTTAAATTTTTGCGCGCGCATTGACGCGCGGACGTACGCGCACGTGCGCGTTTTTTTACCTGAAATTGACCGGACCGATATTGACCTTGATCGTGCAAACTATGAATAAGAAATTACTTTCCGTTATGAAGATATGATCATAAGTTAAAATTCACAAAATGGCGCCTAGATGACGTAATCAGTCAAGGTCAAGCTTGAAAACGTTATTTTAATTTATTTATATGCCTATACATATGTGTGCCAAATTTCAAGGCATTTGATTGAGCCATTTTCAAGTTATCTTGCTAACAAAAAAGTGGTTAGAAATAAGAAAAATATTTAATAACTAGACATATAATACTTGTTTGGAACAAGTATAGGTGGGCTGGTCAACTAAAATTTGAGACAAAATAGAGCAAAAATAAGCGACATACTGCTTACAAATTCTTAAAAGACGATATCATGTAGAGTCATAACGTGAACTAAATTCACCTTCTATAGGCATAACACGCAAATTATGAAGTTTTTGACATGAGGCCTTTAATCAAAATTTTCACTATGATGACGTCATCAAAATGAAATATAGTTATTACTGCGCTTGTAGAGAATTGTCTTAGCTACAACATATCGAAATTTTGAAGAAAATTGATCAATATTTACAGAGATACAATCAATTTTACATAAATATGCTGACTTCATAATATGCAAATTCGTATTTTGAGTTCCAAGGCCATTGTGATGATGTCACGATACACTTCATGGCCAAATGAGACATGGAATCATATTTCCGACTCATACTCTATCTTAATATGAAAAAAAATTGAGGACCCCGGTGCATTCCAAAGAGCTATAACGGATTTTGTATAGGCATGTTTTTGCCCATATATGCTATGTATTAAAAGACCTCACGCGCACTGACATTTATCTTGAATTTACGCTCATCTTGTTAATAATGGTCATAAAGAGATAAACATGGAATCAAATTCCTTGAAAAAATATGAGAAATATCATGAAAGAAAAAAAAATGGCGATTCTATGTTTTTTAATGGTGTTACGCGCGAAAACGCGCGCGCATGCTCGTACGCGCGATTTTTTATAAAATGCTTAAAATGACCTGAAACGTATGCAAAATAAATTTGAGACGATTTTGAGCATTTAAAAATTTTGCGCGCGCACTGACGCGCAGACGTACGCGCACGCGCGCGTTTTTTGACCTGAAATTGACTGGACTGATATTGACCTTGATCATAATAAATATGAATGAGAAATACCTTTTGGTTATGAAGATATGATCAAGAGTTTATTTTCAGAAAATTTCACAAAATGGCGCCTAGATGACGTCATCAGTCAAGGTCAAGGATGAAAACCTTACTGTGTTTTGTCCATATGCCTATACATATGTGTGCCAAGTTTCAAAGCATTTGATTGAACCATTTTCAAGATATCTTGTTAACAAAAAAGTGGGTAGAATTAAGAAAAATAAATAATAAAGAAAGGCGATTTTAACAAAAATATAAGGTGGTCTGTATTAGATACAGCCCACCTGATAATAAACTAGACATATAATACTTGTTTGGAACAAGTATAGGTGGGCTGGTCAACTAAAATTTGAGACAAAATAGAGCAAAAATAAGCGACATACTGCTTACAAATTCTTAAAAAACAATATCATGTAGATTCATAACGTGAACTAAATTCACCTTCTATAGGCATAACACGCAAATTATGAAGTTTTTGACATGAGGCCTTTAATCAAAATTTTCACTATGATGACGTCATCAAAATGAAAAATGGTTATTACTGCGCTTGTAGAGAATTGTCTTAGCTACAACATATCGAAATTTTGAAGAAAATTGATCAATATTTACAGATATACAATCAATTTTAAATAAATATGCTGACGTCATAATATGCAAATTCGTATTTTGAGTTCCAAGGCCATTGTGATGATGTCACGATACACTTAATGGCCAAATGAGACATGGAATCATATTTCCGACTCATACTCTATCTTAATATGAAAAAAAATTGAGGATCCCGGTGCATTCCAAAGAGCTATAACGGATTTTGTATAGGCATGTTTTTGCCCATATATGCTATGTATTAAAAGACCTCGCGCGCACTGACATTTATCTTGAATTTACGCTCATCTTGTTAATAATGGTCATAAAGAGATAAACATGGTATCAAATTCCTTGAAAAAATATGAGAAATATCATGAAAGAAAAAAAAATGGCGATTCTATGTTTTTTAATGGTGTTACGCGCGAAAACGCGCGCGCATGCTCGTACGCGCGATTTTTTATAAAATGCTTAAAATGACCTGAAACGTATGCAAAATAAATTTGAGACGATTTTGAGCATTTTAATTTTTTGCGCGCGCATTGACGCGCGGACGTACGCGCACGCGCGCGTTTTTTGACCTGAAATTGACTGGACTGATATTGACCTTGATCATAATAAATATGAATGAGAAATACCTTTTGGTTATGAAGATATGATCATGAGTTTATTTTCAGAAAATTTCACAAAATGGCGCCTAGATGACGTCATCAGTCAAGGTCAAGGTTGAAAACCTTACTGTGTTATGTCCATATGCCTATACATATGTGTGCCAAATATCAAAGCATTTGATTGAACCATTACAAAGTTATCATGCTAACAAAAAAGTGGGTCGAAATAAGAAAAATAAATAATAAATAAACTAGACATATAATACTTGTTTGGAACAAGTATAGGTGGGCTGGTCAACTAACATTTGAGACAAAATAGAGCAAAAATAAGCGACATACTGCTTACAAATTCTTAAAAAACAATATCATGTAGATTCATAACGTGAACTAAATTCAACTTCTATAGGCATAACACGCAAATTATGAAGTTTTTTACATGAGGCCTTCAAAATTTTCACTATGATGACGTCATCAAAATGAAAAATGGTTATTACTGCGCTTGTAGAGAATTGTCTTAGCTACAACATATCGAAATTTTGAAGAAAATTGATCAATATTTACAGAGATACAATCAATTTTACATAAATATGCTGACGTCATAATATGCAAATTCGTATTTTGAGTTCCAAGGCCATTGTGATGATGTCACGATACACTTAATGGCCAAATGAGACATGGAATCATATTTCCGACTCATATTCTATCTAAATATGAAACAAAATTGAGGATCCCCGCGCATTCCAAAGGGCTATAACGGATTTTGTATAGGCATGTTTTTGCCCATATATGCTATGTATTAAAAGAGCTCGCGCGCACTGACATTTATCTTGAATTTACGCTCATCTTGTTATTAATGGTCATAAAGAGATAAACATGGTATCAAATTCCTTGAAAAAATATGAGAAATATTATGAAAGAAAAAAAAATGGCGATTCTATGTTTTGTAATGGTGTTACGCGCGAAAACGCGCGCGCATGCTCATACGCGCGATTTTTTATAAAATGCTTAAAATGACCTGAAACGTATGCAAAATAAATTTGAGACGATTTTGAGCATTGAAAAATTTTGCGCGCGCACTGACGCGCGGACGTACGCGCACGCGCGCGTTTTTTGACCTGAAATTGACTGGACTGATATTGACCTTGACCATAATAAATATGAATGAGAAATACCTTTTGGTTATGAAGATATGATCATGAGTTTATTTTCAGAAAATTTCACAAAATGGCGCCTAGATGACGTCATCAATCAAGGTCAAGGTTGAAAACCTTACTGTGTTTTTTCCATATGCCTATACATATGTGTGCCAAATTTCAAAGCATTTGATTGAACCATTTCAAAGTTATCGTGCTAACAAAAAAGTGGCAAGAATTAAGAAAAATAAATAAATAACTAGACATATAATACTTGTTTGGAACAAGTATAGGTGGGCTGGTCAACTACAATTTGAGACAAAATAGAGCAAAAATAAGCGACATACTGCTTACAAATTCTTAAAAAACAATATCATGTAGATTCATAACGTGAACTAAATTCAACTTCTATAGGCATAACACGCAAATTATGAAGTTTTTTACATGAGGCCTTTAATCAAAATTTTCACTATGATGACGTCATCAAAATGAAAAGAGGTTATTACTGCGCTTGTAGAGAATTGTCTTAGCTACAACACATCGAAATTTTGAAGAAAATTGATCAATATTTATAGAGATATAATAAATTTTACATAAATATGCTGACGTCATAATATGCAAATTCGTATTTTGAGTTCCAAGGCCATTGTGATGATGTCACGATACACTTAATGGCCAAATGAGACATGGAATCATATTTCCGACTCATACTCTATCTAAATATGAAAAAAAATTGAGGATCCCGGTGCATTCCAAAGGGCTATAACGGATTTTGTATAGGCATGTTTTTGCTCATATATGCTATGTATTAAAAGAGCTCGCGTGCACTGACATTTATCTTGAATTGACGCTCATCTTGTTAATAATGGTCATAAAGAGATACACATGGTATCAAAATCCTTGAAAGAATATGAGAATTATCATGAAAGAAAAAAAAATGGCGATTCTATGTTTTGTAATGGTGTTACGCGCGAAAACGCGCGCGCATGCTCATACGCGCGATTTTTTTATAAAATGCTTAAAATGACCTGAAACGTATGCAAAATAAATTTGAGACGATTTTGAGCATTGAAAAATTTTGCGCGCGCACTGACGCGCGGACGTACGCGCACGCGCGCGTTTTTTTACCTGAAATTGACTGGACTGATATTGACCTTGATCACAATAAATATGAATGAGAAATACCTTTTGGTTATGAAGATATGATCATGAGTTTATTTTCAGAAAATTTCACAAAATGGCGCCTAGATGACGTCATCAATCAAGGTCAAGGTTGAAAACCTTACTGTGTTTTGTCCATATGCCTATACATATGTGTGCCAAATTTCAAGTGATTTGACTTAGACAATTTCAAGTTATCTTGCTAACAAAAAAGTGGCGAGAATTAAGAAAAATAAATAAATAACTAGACATATAATACTTGTTTGGAACAAGTATAGGTGGGCTGAGCAACTTAAATTTGAGACAAAATAGAGCAAAAATAAGCGACATACTGCTTACAAATTCTTAGAAAACAATATCATGTAGATTCATAACGTGAACTAAATTCACCTTCTATAGGCATAACACGCAAATTATGAAGTTTTTGACATGAGGCCTTTAATCAAAATTTTCACTATGATGACGTCATCAAAATGAATAATGGTTATTACTGGATTGTAGAGAATTGTCTTAGCTACAACATATCGAAATTTTGAAGAAAATTGATCAATATTTACAGAGATACAATCAATTTTACATAAATATGCTGACGTCATAATATGCAAATTCGTTTTTTGAGTTCCAAGGCCATTGTGATGATGTCACGATACACTTAATGGCCAAATGAGACATGGAATCATATTTCCGACTCATACTCTATTTAAAAATGAAAAAACATTGAAGGTCACGGTTCATTCCAAAGAGCTATAATGGATTTTGTATAGGCATGTTTTTGCCAATATATGCTATGTAATAAAAGAGCTCGCGCGCACGGACATTTATCTTGAATTGACGCTCATCTTGTTATTAATGGTCATAAAGAGATAAACACGGTATCAAATTCCTCGAAAAAATATGAGAAATATCATGAAAGAAAAAAAAATGGCGATTCTATGTTGTGTAATGGTGTTACGCGCGAAAACGCGCGCGCATGCTCCTACGCGCGATTTTTTATTAAATGCTTAAAATGACCTGAAACGTATGCAAAATAAATTTGAGACGATTTTGAGCATTTAAAATTTTTGCGCGCGCACTGACGCGCAGACGTACGCGCACGCGCGCGTTTTTCGACCTGAAATTGACCGGACTGATATTGACCTTGATCATAATAAATATGAATGAGAAATACCTTTTGGTTATGAAGATATGATCATGAGTTTATTTTCAGAAAATTTCACAAAATGGCGCCTAGATGACGTCATCAATCAAGGTCAAGGTTGAAAACCTAACTGTGTTTTGTCCATATGCCTATACATATGTGTGCCAAATTTCAAGTGATTTGAGTTAGACAATTTCAAGTTATCTTGCTAACAAAAAAGTGGCGAGAATTAAGAAAAACTAGACATATAATACTTGTTTGGAACAAGTATAGGTGGGCTGTTCCAACTAAAATTTGAGACAAAATAGAACAAAAATAAGCGAGATACTGCTAAAAAACAATGTCATGTAGATTCATGATGTGAACGAAATTGATCTTCCATAGGCATAACACTCAAATTAAGAAATTTCTGATATGTGCCCTTTAATCAAAATTTTCACTATGATGACGTCTTCAAAATGAAAAATGGTTGTGACTGAGCTTGTAGAGAATTTTTTTAGCAAACACATATCGACATTTGGAAGACAATCGATCAATATTTACAGAGATACAATCAATTTTCCACAAATTATCTGAAACGGACGCTCATTCCGTTATGAAATATCATGAAAGAACACAAATAGCGTTTCTATGTTGTGTAATGGCGTTACACGCAAAAACGCTCGTGCATAATTTTCGAAATGCTTTAAATGGCCTAGGACATATACTCTGTTTTGATTAAAAATTGATTTTGAGCATTTCAAAATTCAGATGCGCGCGGATTTTGATGAGATGTTTTTTTCGAAACTTGATCTGAAGTTCATGTGTTTTAAATATGGTTCAGTTTTGATGACTCGTTATAAAGATATGATTAAAAGTTGATTTCCACAAAATAGCGCCTGGATGACGTCACGATGATCTTGAGTTACTGAAAAGTAACACAACTCTAAGTTATACTAATATCAATCATCATTGCAAGTTCCATGATAATGGCTTTATTCATTCTTGAGATATCCTGCGAAAAAATTAATGGCAGAATAATAAATGGGAATAATAATAACTTGAAAGTGTCACTTTGACGATTTAGGTCATACGTATGCTATTGTTTTGAATAATGAAGAATGTATTTTCACGATTTTATATTATCTTCTAAAATGCTCTTTCTATTAAGTTCTATCCTTATGAAAAGTTTCAACTGTGTAGTATATTGACCATTATGGATCTATAGAAGATAGATCGAGACAAGATATGACCATTGACCTCATACACTAAGCAGATACACCTTCGACCCTAATTGACATAACGAAGAATGCATTTTCACAATTTCATCTTCTTCCATGAAATGCTCTACCCGTCATGTTTTACCTATATTGTGCTGCGCATAGATTCAATCAGTTTATTTTGGGCCATTACAAGAAGTGGGTTATTGATGTGAACAAATGCTCATGTACCCTTTAAGCTCATTTTATGTATTTTATTACCAGAGGAAAAAAAGTCGGTCAGTCACTCAATAGTGTCTGACAGTAAAGTCTAGAAAGTAAAGGGGTTTCCTTGTTTAATTTGAATACTAGGAAGCTGCTAACGTTTAATTTTCACAAAAAGGACATACGTGACATATGCATAATTCTGATTTACAGAATTTTGCGAATTTAACATTCAATTGAAAATTTTGACATGATCCCACCATCTGATTAAAAAACAAAAGGCACAACTTTTATAGCCCATAGTCTCAGCTATAACATCCAAAAATGTAGGAGAACATAGAGCACAAATGAGCTAGATAGGGCTCAAAGATTAATGTCATGTAGATCCATGATTTGAACGAAATTGGCACCTCCCATAGGCTTAACACGCAAATTAAGAAAATCTGTCCAGTTAGCTCTAATCGCAATTTTCACTATGATGACGTCATCAAAATGAAAAATAATGTGCAGTGATCTTGTAGACAATCGCCTCAACTACAAGATATCAACATTAGGAAGAGATTCAATTGAAATTTACAGAGATACAATCAATTTTTCCATAAATATGCTGACGTCATAATATGCAAATTCGTATTTTGAGTTCCAAGGTCAATATGATGGTGACACGATATATTTAATGGCCAAATGAGACATGAAATCGCATCTCCCACTCATACTCTATCCGAATATGAACAAACATTGAGGGTTCCCGTGCATTCCAAAGAGCCATAAGGGTTTTATATAGGCATGTTGTTGCCCATATATGCTATGTATTACAAGAGTTCGCGCACACGGACATTTATCTTGAACGGACGCTCATTCCCTTAATAATGGTCGTAAGGAGATAAACATGGTATCAAATTGTTCGGAAAAATATGAGGAATACTGTGTCAAAAAATACCCGGGAGGAATTATTTTGCGTTCGGCCGTGACAAACGAAAACGCGCGCGCATGCGCGTGCGCGCGACTCTTTATAAAATGCCATTGCTAATAATGGCGTACGCGCGCGTTTTTGGACCTGAAATTGACCGGACTGATATTGACCTTGATCATGATAAATATGAATGAGAAAAAACTTTCCGTTATGAAGATATGATCATATGTTGATTTTCACAAAATGGCGCCTAGATAGCGTTATCAGTCAAGGTCAAGGTTGAAAACCTTACTGTGCTCTTTCCTCATGCCAATAAATATGTGTGCCAAATTTCAAGGCAATTGATTGAGCCATTTTCAAGTTATCCTGCTAACAAAAAAGTGGCGAGAATTAAGAAAAATTTTCTAACGAAAACATAAGGTGTTCTGTATTATATACAGCCCACCTGATAAACTAGACATATAATACTTGTTTGGAACAAGTATAGGTGGGCTGGTCAACTAACATTTGAGACAAAATAGAGCAAAAATAAGCGACATACTGCTTACAAATTCTTAAAAGACAATATCATGTAGATTCATAACGTGAACTAAATTCACCTTCTATAGGGATAACACGCAAATTATGAAGTTTTTGACATGAGGCCTTTAATCAAAATGTTCACTATGATGACGTCATCAAAATGAAAAATGGTTATTACTGCGCTTGTAGAGAATTGTCTTACCTACAACATATTGAAATTTTGAAGAAAATTGATCAATATTTACAGAGATACAATCAATTTTACATAAATATGCTGACGTCATAATATGCAAATTCGTATTTTGAGTTCCAAGGCCATTGTGATGATGTCACGATACACTTAATGGCCAAATGAGACATGGAATCATATTTCCGACTCATACTCTATCTTAATATGAAAAAAAATTGAGGATCCCGGTGCATTCCAAAGAGCTATAACGGATTTTGTATAGGCATGTTTTTGCCCATATATGCTATGTATTAAAAGACCTCACGCGCACTGACATTTATCTTGAATTTACGCTCATCTTGTTAATAATGGTCATAAAGAGATAAACATGGAATCAAATTCCTTGAAAAAATATGAGAAATATCATGAAAGAAACAAAAATGGCGATTCTATGTTTTTTAATGGTGTTACGCGCGAAAACGCGCGCGCATGCTCATACGCGCGATTTTTTATAAAATGCTTAAAATGACCTGAAACGTATGCAAAATAAATTTGAGACGATTTTGAGCATTTTAAAATTTTGCGCGCGCATTAACGCGCGGACGTACGCGCACGCGCGCGTTTTTTGACCTGAAATTGACTGGACTGATATTGACCTTGATCATAATAAATATGAATGAGAAATACCTTTTGGTTATGAAGATATGATCATGAGTTTTTTTTCAGAAAATTTCACAAAATGGCGCCTAGATGACGTCATCAGTCAAGGTCAAGGTTGAAAACCTTACTGTGTTTTCTCCATATGCCTATACATATGTGTGCTAAATTTCAAGGTATTTCATTCAACTATTTTCAAGTTATCTTGCTAACAAAAAAGTGGGTCGAAATAAGAAAAATAAATAAATAAATAAAAATAATAAAGGCGATTTTAACAAAAATATAAGGTGGTCTGTATTAGATACAGCCCACCTGATAATAAATAAATAAATAAAGGCAATTTTAACAAAAATATAAGGTGGTCTGTATTAGATACAGCCCACCTGTGGTCTGTATTAGATACAGCCCACCTGACTAGACATAATACTTGTTTGGAACAAGTATAGGTGGGCTGGTCAACTTAAATTTGAAAACAAAATAGAGCAAAATTAAGCGAGATACTGCTTGAAAATTCTTAAAAAACACTATCATGTAGATTCATTACGTGAACGAAATTCACCTTCTATAGTCATAACACGCAAATTATGAAATTTCTGACATGAGGCCTTCAATCAAAATTTTCACTCTGATGACGTCATCAAAATGAAAAATGGTTTTTATTAAACTTGTAGAGAATTATCTTAGCTACAACATATTGAAATTTTGAAGAAAATCAATCAATATATACAGAGATACAATCAATTTTCCATAAATATGCTGACGTCATAATATGCAAATTCGTATTTTGAGTTCCAAGGCCATTAAGATGATGTCACGATACACTTCATGGCCAAATGAGACATGAAATCATATTTCTGACTCATACTCTTTTCAAATATTAAAACAGAATTGGGGTCCAGGTGCATCCCAAAGAGCTATAAGGGATTGTGTATAGGCATTTTTTTGCCCATGTATGTTATGTATTACAAGAGCTCGCGCGCACTGACATTTATCTTTAATTTACGCTCATCTTGTTAATAATGGTCATAAAGAGATAAACATGGTATCAAATTCCTTGAAAAAATATGAGAAATATCATGAAAGAAAAAAAAATGGCGATTCTATGTTTTGTAGTGGTGTTACGCGCGAAAACGCGCGCGCATGCTCGTACGCGCGATTTTTTATAAAATGCTTAATATGACCTGAAACGTATGCAAAATAAATTTAAGACGATTTTGAGCATTTAAAAATTTTGCGCGCGCACTGACGCGCGGACGTACGCGCACGCGCGCGTTTTTTGACCTGAAATTAACCGGACTGATATTAACCTTAATCATGATAAATATGAATGAAAAATACCTTTTGGTTATGAAGATATGATCATGAGATGATTTTCAGAAAATTTCACAAAATGGCGCCTAGATGACGTCATCAGTCAAGGTCAAGGTTGAAAACCTTACCGTGTCTTGTCCATATGCCTATACATATGTGTGTCAAATATCAAAGCATTTGATTGAACCATTTCAAAGTTATCTTGCTAACAAAAAAGTGGCAAGAATTAAGAAAAATAAATAAATAATAAATAATAAACTAGACATATAATACTTGTTTGGAACAAGTATAGGTGGGCTGGTCAACTAACATTTGAGACAAAATAGAGCAAAAATAAGCGACATACTGCTTACAAATTCTTAAAAGACAATATCATGTAGATTCATAACGTGAACTAAATTCACCTTCTATAGGCATAACACGCAAATTATGAAGTTTTTGACATGAGGCCTTTAATCAAAATTTTCACTATGATGACGTCATCAAAATGAAAAATGGTTATTACTGCGCTTGTAGAGAATTGTCTTAGCTACAACATATCGAAATTTTGAAGAAAATTGATCAATATTTACAGAGATACAATCAATTTTACATAAATATGCTGACGTCATAATATGCAAATTCGTATTTTGAGTTCCAAGGCCATTGTGATGATGTCACGATACACTTAATGGCCAAATGAGACATGGAATCATATTTCCGACTCATACTCTATTTTAATATGAAAAAAAATTGAGGATCCCGGTGCATTCCAAAGAGCTATAACGGATTTTGTATAGGCATGTTTTTGCCCATATATGCTATGTATTAAAAGAGCTCGCGCGCACTGACATTTATCTTGAATTTACGCTCATCTTGTTAATAATGGTCATAAAGAGATAAACATGGAATCAAATTCCTTGAAAAAATATGAGAAATATCATGAAAGAAAAAAAAATGGCGATTCTATGTTTTTTAATGGTGTTACGCGCGAAAACGCGCGCGCATGCTCGTACGCGCGATTTTTTATAAAATGCTTAAAATGACCTGAAACGTATGCAAAAAAAATTTGAGACGATTTTGAGCATTTAAAAATTTTGCACGCGCATTGACGCGCGGACGTACGCGCGCGCGCGCGCGTTTTTTGACCTGAAATTGACCGGACTGATATTGACCTTGATCATGATAAATATGAATGAGAAATATCTTTTGGTTATGAAGATATGATCATGAGTTGATTTTCAGAAAATTTCACAAAATGGCGCCTAGATGACGTCATCAGTCAAGGTCAAGGTTGAAAACATTACCGTGTCTTGTTCATATGCCTATATATATGTGTGTCAAATATCAAAGCATTTGATTGAACCATTTTAAAGTTATTTTGCTAACAAAAAAGTGGGTCGAAATAAGAAAAATAAATAATAAATAAATAAATAAATAATAAAGGCGATTTTAACAAAAATATAAGGTGGTCTGTATTAGATACAGCCCACCTGATAAATAAAGGCAATTTTAACAAAAATATAAGGTGGTCTGTATTAGATACAGCCCACCTGATAATAAATAACTAGACATATAATACTTGTTTGGAACAAGTATAGGTGGGCTGGTCAACTAACATTTGAGACAAAATAGAGCAAAAATAAGCGACATACTGCTTACAAATTCTTAAAAGACAATATCATGTAGATTCATAACGTGAACTAAATTCACCTTCTATAGGCATAACACGCAAATTATGAAGTTTTTGACATGAGGCCTTTAATCAAAATTTTCACTATGATGACGTCATCAAAATGAAAAATGGTTATTACTGCGCTTGTAGAGAATTGTCTTAGCTACAACATATCGAAATTTTGAAGAAAATTGATCAATATTAACAGAGATACAATCAATTTTACATAAATATGCTGACGTCATAATATGCAAATTCGTATTTTGAGTTCCAAGGCCATTGTGATGATGTCACGATACACTTAATGGCCAAATGAGACATGGAATCATATTTCCGACTCATACTCTATCTAAATATGAAAAAAAATTGAGGATCCCGGTGCATTCCAAAGAGCTATAACGGATTTTGTATAGGCATGTTTTTGCCCATATATGCTATGTATTAAAAGACCTCGCGCGCACTAACATTTATCTTGAATTTACGCTCATCTTGTTAATAATGGTCATAAAGAGATAAACATGGAATCAAATTCCTTGAAAAAATATGAGAAATATCATGAAAGAAAAAAAAATGGCGATTCTATGTTTTTTAATGGTGTTACGCGCGAAAACGCGCGCGCATGCTCGTACGCGCGATTTTTTATAAAATGCTTAAAATGACCTGAAACGTATGCAAAATAAATTTGAGATGATTTTGAGCATTTATAAAATTTGCGCGCGCATTGACGCGCGGACGTACGCGCACGCGCGCGTTTTTTGACCTGAAATTGACTGGACTGATATTGACCTTGATCATAATAAATATGAATGAGAAATACCTTTTGGTTATGAAGATATGATCATGAGTTTATTTTCAGAAAATTTCACAAAATGGCGCCTAGATGACGTCATCAGTCAAGGTCAAGGTTGAAAACCTTACTGTGTTTTCTCCATATGCCTATACATATATGTGCCAAATTTCAAGGTATTTCATTCAACCATTTTCAAGTTATCTTGCTAACAAAAAAGTGGGTCGAAATAAGAAAAATAAATAAATAAATAAAAATAATAAAGGCGATTTTAACAAAAATATAAGGTGGTCTGTATTAGATACAGCCCACCTGATAAAGGCGATTTTAACAAAAATATAAGGTGGTCTGTATTAGATACAGCCCACCTGATAAATAATAAATAATAAAGGCGATTTTAACAAAAATATAAGGTGGTCTGTATTAGATACAGCCCACCTGATAAATAATAAAGGCGATTTTAACAAAAATATAAGGTGGTCTGTATTAGATACAGCCCACCTGATTATATATCTTAAAAACAGATATTATTTATATATTATTCATAATATACACGCATATTATGTGAGTGCATATACGTAAATTAGAATTTAAAACAAAATTGTTCATATTATTCGGCAATAATGGTCATAAACTGACTGAATTGCCTAAATAAAACAACAACAACAACGACAGTCCATTCACCGGCCTGTTTGCGTGAGAAGATGGAGCTGGTGGATTATTCCAATGATAGAAAACAATAGCCGGATTATCTGAACTACGGTCTGCCCATTTTCATTCGCTTTGTTATGATCTGCAGTGAAAAAGCAGGAAGTCTATTCATGTTATTGATTTTCGAACCCATCAGTTGCAATGTTTTGTTTGCATCCACTAAATACTAGCTTCTGGTGTTGATATTTCATCAAGAGATTAAGAAATATAACGTAAACATTCAGAAGAAGCTAAAATGAACGGAGAGAAGAATATAACAGTACAATAATAATTATCAGAAGTAAACTTTTAAATATAAATCTCTGTTGCATCAAACTGATATGGCAAAAAATGTTTATTATGCTATATTGAAGGTGTTAATATACGTCGGACATTATACTTAGGCGAAAATACATAAACAAACAGAACAGAAAGACAAAAAAAGAGCCCAGGGGAGGGGGGGGGGGGGTGATTAGAGAGACAAATATCATAATGGTGAATACAGTACAGACTTCGTCCAACTTTTTGTCTCTCCAACCCCTCTCACTCATATTGTTTATTTCTGAACTCTAAATATGAAAGCCATCTTCCTTCGCTTGCTTTTATGTCAACCTCAACTGGCAATATGATTTTGTGTGTCTTGTTTCCCTGTTTAATACTTTTTTCCCATCTAATTACCATTCTTTCGCTCAAAATCTATCACAATCACTAACATAATGGCGCATAAAATGTTAACGCAACGTATTACCATAGCATGAAAGGCGAGTTTGATAGAGAGGGGAGAGGGGAAGGGGGGGGGGGGGTGGGACTGGTGAGGGTGTCTAATCAATAAACTACTGTTTGCGCGGAGTTGGGCAAAGGCAACGTTGAATGTCCGAGATAAAATCATTAGGAGCCAGAGCAAATAACACTGAGTTCCCATAGGAAATATATTTATTCAGATGGTCATATCTCAGCCAATACTGTTATAAATATTAGGACATTATTTTTGATGCTCTTTCGGAAAATTAAGAAAAATTGAGAAATTCAAAACATAGATTATTGATGACGTCACACTTCACCACTTATTTTAAATTTGTTTATTACCTGTGTAACTGTGTTAGATTCTTTTCATTTCATATACCTGGGGACAAACCTTTGATTTTTCCTTCCTCTCGATCACTCCTATTGTTTCATTTCATATTGTTTATTTCTGAACTCTAAATATAATATCCATCTTTCTCCGTTGATAAAATGTTACTTTAGAACGATTGTCTAGTCTGAGTCGTTGGTAAGATTTTTTTTAGGCATGATTGTGCAATCAAAGAAAATAATACTAAGCTGGTAGAATTGTTTTGTATACTTTAATTTTGTATGTCATGTTTCACTCGTTTCACTCAATCATTGAGTAATTAATGTAAATATGTATTGAAATTATGGAAATAAAAACCTCGCTTGAGGATAAAAGAAAAAAATGAAGTCTGCTGCTGTTGTTGTTGTTACTTATTTTTTTACGGCGCTTTCATTTAAAAAGCTCATATTTTGCGCCATTCATTTATAGATATTAAACAATCTTTTCATGATTAGTCAAGCGTATTGCCCATACGTTTATAAATGTTCCAGAAGTCAAATATTGTTTAAGATAACCCAACACAGATTAATGAAGTTTAGAAACGAAAACGAGACAAATGAAGCTACAACAAAGCGAAACATATCAAAGGAAGAAAAATCATTAATGTATGACTTGTATAAATGTGTGATAAATAATTTTTATTAATCAGTTACCCCTTTCAGAAAGGGAATCTGAATTCTGACCCTAAAAAGCAGGGGCCGCGGAGCGTTTTTGAGAGTAGGGTGGGGGGGGGGGTGGGCTGAACATGAAACGTGTCTACTAAAAAAAAAGACCCAGCAACCCGCTTCCGCGGCCCCTGCATAGTTTGAGAGTTACATGGCAGACTATAGAGGGCGGTCAACTGGTATCGGTTGAAAACACTACGAGTAGGTCACGCTACGTTGAAGCGGACGCACCTTTACACGGGATTTTCGCATCCGGCTTTTAAATAGACGGGGTGCGGACGATTGTGGCTTTAACGCAAACTAGGCCGCGTTGCATGAAGCCGCGTGTTTACTGCCACTCGAATTAATCCAAGGCGCCTAACATAAAGAGTTTATTATTTACAATTTTATAACTTTATACTCGATTTCAACCGCAACAACGATCCCTGAATATTGTAGGATCGCATATGCTTCAAATATGTTCATTTGAACCAAATTCATGACCCACTACCAAAACTTTGTATTATACCTTTACCCGGCAAAGTCTAAAAATTATAAAAAAACCTCGATGAAATGACGGAATATTATCGATATCCAATGTTAGATGAAGTGCAACCCCTGCTTAACTGATGCAATAACCATTATCTATTTTGACATTGGTTCTGAAAGCATTTTGGTTTTAAACCGTACTTACCGCTATATCCTATCCAATTTGTCGTAAACAAGTCATGTAGTAAGGGTCATACAAAATGTATTCATGACCAACTTCAATTATATCAAGTAATCCTTTTGGGACATCGCTGAGACAGGTTTATTAATGGAGTATTGCAATTCCTAGTTTCCTGCGGAAATATTTAATCGAGCAAATTTCCTGTCATTTGGGGAAATTAAAGTAATATCAGCGCGGCTGGTGACCCTTTGTAACATTATCAGTGGCATAGCATGCATTCTACCATTGAGGGGCAATTTTTAACGTAATCAACGGGATGCGAGTTAAACAGGCCACCATTTATGGAGAGGATGCGGCAGAGTACCTCATATTTCCCCATCTCCCTTTCTTGTTCTTATTCTTAACGTTTGTTTTTTCTTCATAATAATTGATAATTAAGGGGGCATGTGCCCCGTCCCGCGGTAGCCGCTATTAAACACATTTCTTTCGGAATGTCCCATTTGGGAAGCTAGGACCATCCTACTCATGAGTCAATCGTCATGAGTAATATCTTGTGATGTAGGGTTGAGGTCAAGTATTAATGCAGTGATGTGGAATGATTTATAGTGAAAGTATTTGGTGAAAATGTTAAGATGGTACCTGTAGGTCCAACATGATTTATTTGAAGCTGAGGTTCAGTTCAGTCCAACAATTCAAATCGTCGAACACCGTCTTATTTATCCTCAGTGGCGATGAGGGTGATTTTGAGGATTAAAAATATATCTATCAATTATTTAACATGTTTAGAGGTACATGTTCTTTTCACGTTGATCACTATACATAAAGCTAATTCTGTTTAGTCCCTCTAATTAAATTGTCCAACATTGTTTTTATTAATATTTAATGCAGTGACATAGCAAGATCGAGTCCGGTGGTCGAAGAGACGGTGGCATCATGGGGGGGGGGGGGGGGGTACCAGTCCTGATATATCAATTTATACAAAGTCAAAAGGCCACATGTTAGGGGGAGAATATTTGAGGTAGAGGGGGTCCATCAACGGGGGAAGACACACGGGGCACACTTTTTCTCTCCTGCAAAATATACTTTATATTTTTTATATTTTCAAGATTGTTAGATTGATCTCTTATATTTGAAAGATGTAATTATAATTTCTTTCTTTCTCATTTAATATTGTTTTACTCTAGGTATGGCAATGTGGCGGAAGCCTGGAAGTAGTTCCGTGCTCCAGAGTGGGTCATGTGTTCAGATCCAAGCCTCCTTACGACTTTCCTGGCAACCCAGAGGCAGTGCTCCTACGCAACAACAAAAGAGTTTTGGAAGTGTGGGGTGGGCGGATTAAACACTTATTCTACGGGTTGACGCCAGAGTACCAGGCCGTGGATGCCGGCGACATTTCGTCAAGGATACGGATAAGGGATGAGCTGAAATGCAAAAACTTTGAGTGGTATTTGGAGAACGTGTATCCAGAGAATATCCTGCCGCTCAACTTCCAGGCACTTGGAAGGGTAATGATATATTCTTTTTAGTCTAAGAATGAGAAGGAAAAGGCTTTTGATGATGATGATGATGATGATGATGATGAAGATGATGGTGATGATGATGATGATGCGGTAATGATGATGATAAATTATGATTATATATTCCATATAAGCAATTTACATTTCCCTTTTCTTTCCTCCTCTTACTCTTCTTCATCTTCTTGTTCATATTCTTCATCTCTTTTTTAATGTTATTTCTTTCTCTTATTTGTTTTGCCAATGTCTTTATCAAAGTGTTTTCGGGGTTAATTTTTGTTTAGTTTATGAACGAGGGAGTGAATCTATGCATCGACGTGCTCCATGCTACCGATGGGAGACGGATGGGGGCGCACCTTGCTGTCAATGCATGCCGGGAAGGTGCTCTTGCGCAGGTATGGTCTCGCTAAAGTCTCAGAAATCATTTTATTTGTTTTTTGAAAGTTTAAAAAAAGGTATAAAGCAAAAAGAAGGTAAAACAATTAAACACCCCTCAAAAACGGGAGCGTAACGAGTAGTTAAGCCTGCATGTGGAATACGTTTATGTCTCTTTGTAGCAAAATTTTTAACAAAATTAATTGTGAAATATTTAGGTTGGTTTAGACAAGCAACAGCAGATTCACCTTGATAAATTAAGTATTGTAAAATGCATTTGTCTAAAACCCCATCAAAGGCCAATTATCGTTTGTCATTAGGTTTTTAGTAGTTCTGTTCCCTCCTATTATTTGTTGTGATCGTTATTATAAAACTCCCCTAACTGATCTTTTTGTTATTACATTCCTGTTGTCTGGTCAAGTTATCTATTTTACATTTTAATAATGACCGATCATACTTTCTTTCTGTAAAACTTTATTCTTCACCTTTAATTTCATCAGACTTTTTCGTGGAACGATTTGAGTCAGCTTCGGCATGACCGTTTCTGTATCACAGCAGTAGAGGGCGACAATCATGTAATGCTCCTTGAGTGCCAAGACGTGCATTACAACAGACTACTCACAAATCAACAATGGCAGTATAACGAACAGGTGGGATAGATGATACGAGTCCAAGAAAGTGATTATTTATCGAAGACAGAGATATTCTGTTGCATATGCTAAATGGATTGGCAGTTTAAATCGGCTATAGTTCATTTAAATATTTTAGTAGTATTTTGATATGAAACTTGTACATTGTACGTTGTACATCAGTATTTTGTTTTACAAAGAGACAACTAATACAAATATAAATCAAGTCTTTTTTGTTTATTCTCCATTACTGCTAAATAATATGGAACTTGATTAGAAGTTAGAGACTGAGGAGAATAATATTACCTTGTTGAGGAAATAAATTGTTGTGGATTGTAAACAAATTGATTCAAGCAAAGATATCTACCAGTGCATCATTTTTTTTCTATCTCTCTCGGATTCAAATAAATTTTGATCCCGAGTCCAGTGACTTAGTTTTTATTTATTTATGAGAGGACAGCAATCCTCAGGAACTCTTTGGAAATTCCAGTTGATAATTGAATATTGGAGGAAAAATTGAATATTCAATTATCGTAAACCAAGAATTGCAAGAAATAAATAATGAAACTTGATTCAAAATTATAATAGTCCTGTATTAAGACATTGACAAAGTCATAAATCAGTCATATTTAATAGAAACAGTTGATAAAACAGTACAAATACTTTTTTTAAAGAGTTAATACTGTTCTAGGGTGACGATTAAATAAAAGATGTTAAACATTTTAGCACTATCAACAAGGAACAGACAAAATAATTTAATTATTCTTGTATTCCATTTTCAATTTTCGCTTCAGATTGGAACATTGCAGCACCAACTCACAGGCCAATGCATGGGACTGAAAAAGAAATTTGACAAAGAAGTGATGAAATCATTTGTAATACTTGAAGAATGCAACTCATTATCGACCCAGCAGTGGGCCATCTTAGAAACATTTACTGAAATCCCGTGGAGATAGCACATGGCAAATATTTCAATTCAGGACCCTGTTTCATAAAACTTGTTATCAATAACAAATGCTAAATTTCGATGAGAAACTTGCTCTCATCCAATCAGACGCCACGATTTCAGTAGCTTATAACAGTAGCCGTAACTTGTTATTGATGACGATGTTTATGAAACAAGTCCCATATTTTAAATATAGGATCATAACTAATTTAATGTAATATATTAACAAAACTCAAGGGCACTTGCAATAGTATATTGTATCACATAGAAATCATGTTCAGACTATTTGATTGGATTTGATTTTCTTCTGCATTCATATACACAGTTTTTTTTATATAAGAATAATAATATAAAGTACAATAGGTATTTTTCTGATAATGAATCATAAATGAGCAAATATATACAACAATTGTTATTTTCAAAAACGAAATGATAAACTGTCATAAATACTAAATTTCATCAAACATTACAAAATTATTTGCGGAGGAAGGACTGTCATCGTAAGCAAATTGCCAGCCCCAGATAAAATTCATGAAATAGATTAACACAGTTATTCAGCAGAACCGATAGGTAATTAAAAATACAAATTTTAATGATGGTGATATTAGCAATGCAAGATGAGGAGGATGATGAAGATCGTGATGAAGATGGATGATGATGATGATAATGTACTACATCATTGTAATGTTCACAAATTTCGAGAAATGATTGGCGATCGTGTCGATATCAGTAGTAGTGTAGTAGTACTCTCCACATTACAGGAGATGAAACCTACTTTTTGGGAGTCATATTTATTAGGGATCGCTTCATTTGAGGTGGTAGTCTACTATCAAACTAGTCAAAGTCACTCTCAAAAGAGTTAATGAAATCAGAAGTTTGGAGTGGATAACACAATCAATCGGAGTGGATTCGACCCCAAAGGAAGCGATCCCTCATATAATTGTATGAGTCCTAAAATAAAGTTGATTTCCACTCCTCGGCATTTAAAGAAAACATGATCGTAAATACCTTCAAGAAATCAACTTTAGGCAATTGTTTGAGCAGCCTTGTTCGTTGCCTGTTGAATTGTGTAAACAGCACACTGTCATATTTACACAATTCGAATATGATTTCTACAAGCATTAAGTGAGTTAAAGTATTGAAAATCTATTTGAAAGTGGTTCATATTTAAGTGTGTGTTTTAGTGATTTACAGGGTCATAATAAACAGGACCAAAGATTATTTTAGGACCAACCGAAACATTCTCTGACAAAGGAGGGAACTCCCGTTTTATTTGAGCAAACATTACATGGGATGTTGTGTAATCTAAATAAATTGGTTTCACCGAAATGAATTCATGTAATTAATTTCTTAATGAAAATATGGGTGATAAGGGGGAGAATGACTTCAATTTGTTTTTAAACGGAAAACTCAAATCCCCCTTGCAAAATTTCCTATAAAGTCCCATATACATCTTTGTGTGTACAGTGATTGTAACTTACCGAGAGTGGGCCAAACTTCTTATCATTTTGATGATTCCAGAACCTTGCAGTACACACCAATACTTAAATGCTAGATGATCAAACTTTTCTGATCGATTCCACAACGTTTCTTTCACAATGCAATCGCATGACCAGAACCCAACTTTATCTTTAACAACTTAAAGGTGTAGGATGTCATCCCCTTTGAGATAGCACTTCTCGATTACTAAATTTGAGGAAATTGTGAGATCTCTAGAAATTAATAATTTAGTTTTTCTCTTTTTATTGGGCCAAATAATGTATGATCTGCCGAGAGCCAGAAAGGCATAATAGAGCAGCATCCAAAATGAATGTCTTTTTTGCTCTCAGCATATCATATTAAAATATCATTGACAACTCACATTCAAAATTATCTTTATCTTTCTATATACATGATATCATTATTTGTCAGAAATGGTTTTAGTTTTGTTTAGCTTTCACTACAGTATGTCCGGACCAAATATCTGTGTTGCTTAACTTGTAGTACCCCAATTAAGATACACACATCAGAACAGTCTCTATCTTACTAATATAAACATAACAGTAGATATAATATTGTATACTATACAATGGACCGAACAACATATATATCATCCGGTATAACCAATGATGTGTTTGTTATCGGTCGCTTTAGGTTCGATATGGCACTGTGACCGAGGTATTTAAAATGTTTTCAGATGTTCTAAGTGCAAAATAGGTTCCAAACAACTCATGTCAAAGGCTGACAGTTTTGATAACTTTTGCAATGAATTAATATACTTTCTGTTAGTTATAGAAGTGATTTTCGTCAAAATGTAATGTTTTATTATGTAAATTAGCCATTTGTATGCCTCCGCCCACTGAAAGTGGTGCCGGAGGCATTATTTAATTTGTTGTCTTCAGTTTCATCTTTATTTTCACTCTCAATAAAAAATAATGCTATTGACATCAAAACTTGATTCATGTTTTATAGTCCATGAAAATATACTTGATTGATACAAATATACCGTGTGCTTACTATACAGAGGGTGTATGTATAATAATAATAATAGGCATTTCTATAGCGCCGTCTATCTAGAAATTCTATTCCGAGGCGCATTAATCATTACCCCGGCTTTAGCCTAGCTGCCATTACAGCGCTCTAGCATTTCGAAGAAATTCAAGGGTCGAGTATGATACTTTTCTATTAAAGGGATAGTTGAGTTCTGTTGCAGAGGGCGCTACACAATTTTTTAATATTTTTTTTTGTGGGATAATGAAAAACTGAGTGTCACATTTGAAAGAACATACAATTTAAATGACAAAATCATCTTTGTTTGATCAAAATCGGTTCAGAGACGGCTGAAATATCCATAAATATAACGCTTTCTAATATTATACTTGTGTACCACCACAAATATTAGATAATATGGAAAAGTTGTTGAAAAAACGAAATAGCGCCTTTTACGTCGTATTTCAGCCAAAGCCGAAGTTGGCTTTTTTTGTTGGCATTTTCGTGTTGGTTATATTACGCACAACCAGCCGGCCTATGTGTTGTTATTTTTAATTAAATAACTAATTAACGGTCACCGTATTTATATAGTGGAGCTGAATTGGTATGATCGTATTGGCTAAATTTCACACATTTTGGGGTCTAAAATTACCTTCATAGCAATTTTAGGTTCTAAAAGGGCACTAGAAATGTCATAGATAAGAATAAGAGCTATAACCATGCACTTTGAAGGCATTTGCAGTATGAAAACAGAACTCAACTATCCCTTTAAGGTAACAGGTAATTTAATTGTGTTAGTAGAAGTTCAGTTGCTGGCTGCGTTCAGGATTTGAATGCATACACTGCAACAGACGATTTGCCAAAATCTTGCCTCCGCTTTTCTGAAAGAAACATGAAATACAACGGTCGGTTAGTGAAAATATAGAGAACAGATTAATGTGGTGTTGGTGGATGGTTTGGAATAAACTCGTTATAAATAAGAATTAAATAGTGCATTGTGTCATGTACAGGGAACAGGGGGCTAAGAATATGATAGAGAAGGAAAAGGTGCAAGAGAAAGGGAGAGTGATAGACAAAGTGGATGGGGTGCGAATTTGTGTGTAAGAGAGAGAAATAGGGAGAGGGGAAGAGAGAGAAAGTGAGAGGGATAGAGAGATAGAGAGTTTTAATTAAACTATAATCATCTGCTCACCTTACTCCATGTGTGTCCCTTCCGAATTCTAGACGCATTGCTCCTCACATTTCCTTCACCTCTCTTCTCCATCTTCAATAAAGTCTGTCATGACGATTATAAAGGAGAAACAAAAGAGAAAAAGAAAGGGTGAGAAAGAGAGTGTGAGAGAGAGAGAGAGAGAGAGAGAGAGAGGATCTTATAAAAAGCAAAATTCCATAACATTGACATCGTTAACTAACAATGTTGAAGGTTGAGGATAGGAATATAAGAACCTTAAAATTGCATTGCCCCCCCCCCCTCCCCTAATAAGTACGGAGTTTAAACATGAATTATTTTTCTTCATTTCCGTTAATTTTGATTTTAAAAATGAGAATGATCCGATTTGTTGGATTATGATCAATAACATTTTTATTTTAATTTCAATTTTGCTTCGTTGCATTTGCACAAAAGTAATGTAAACATTATTTTTAATTTTTTGGAGACCATTGTATGCTTTCTGGATCATCAATCCCTACCTGTAAAGTGTGTTCAAGTGCGGGAGAGGAACCCCCAAACCCCCCCCCCCCCCCCCCCCCCCCTCCGTTCCCCCATTCTACAACTTGCACATTACTAAACATACAATATCACTGTTCTTGCATCTCCATATCGCAACTGTTATTCTTCTGAGTCCATTGTATGCTTTCTGAACCCACCACCCCACCCTAGGGATGATATTGAAGGGTGGGGGCAGGAATCCCGTCATCTGATCGTATTCTAGCATCATCCGTGTCCGGGCAAAGTGCCACTCCTTACGCGCATTCTCCTAGACAACCAAAGAGATAAAACATTAAATTAATCGTGAACAAAAAAACACTAAACAATATTCTTACAGATTGGGTATATTACACATGACATAACGTCTCTGTGTGCCAATTCCAATGTGCTCTGGAGCTATGTTACCCGCCTTTAGCTCCAGCAACCACCAGTGTACAATGTATTTCAAGCATTCCATAAGTATTAACTATACCTAGGTCGAGAGTAGCAAATGTAAATTATTGTGCTGCTAAGAACCGGCCGAGGCTCGAACCACACTAATTGATTCTTCTGTATTTGCAGAATTCTGTTTTTGTGCATAATTTGTTATTGATACACAATAACATGACAGGAGAAGGGAATGGCTAAAGAGATAGAGTGTAAAGGGGGGGGGGGGATAGAAAGAGGAGGTGTGAGGAAGGAGGAAGAAAAACAATAGAGACAGGGACGAAGAACATCCTTGCCTGCTATAACCTCCATTTGCGAATATGTGTTTAATACTCGGCATTGCGATCAGGGCGTTAAACATTTCGGTGACCACGAGAATCATGTAGACACAAAGAAGGGGAATGAAAGAGAGACAGAGAGACAGAGAGAGGGGGAGAGAGAGAGACAGAGAGAGATATATACAGTGAGAGAGACAGGGAGACAGAGACAGACAGAGAGACAGAAAGTAAGAGAGACATAGACTGAGACACAGAGAGATACAGACATATAGACTGAGACAGACAGAGAGAGAGACAGGCAGAGACAGAGGGAGGGAGAGACAGAGATAGAGGCATATACAGTGAGAGAGACAGGGAGAGAGAGAGAGAGAGAGAGAGAGAGAGACACACAGACAGAGAGACAGATTGACAGGGACAGGGAGAGACAGAGAGAGAGAGAGAGAGAGAGAGAGAGTTGGGGAAGTCTTTGCGGTGATCAATGATCGCCCTTACCCGCTTACCTCAACGCGTGAGTAGGTATTACTGAGCATGGCAATCAAGGCGTTTAGCATGATGGTGACCACGAGTACCATGTAGACACCGAACAGGACAATGCCCACGCCCTCGGTTAACCAGAGATTGTCCGACAACCTGAGCTTATCGACGCTCGTCTCGCCGTAAAGCGCCCAGAAGAGAGCAACCACTGACTTGGAAATCCTAGCGAGGTTCAACGAAAAGATAAAAATGTGTAATTAACAAACTACCAATTTGAATAAATTAATTAACTATAATTAAAAAAGAATCCGTGTTTGCTAAAAGAAAGAGCTTCGAATTGTTCCACAACCGCGAGAGCCCACAGTTCCTGGGTCGTGTAATCGTTTTATACATTATTTTTAGTTTCAAAGACTGGTGGGATTATTTCAACTTTATCATCCAGCTTCGGAGACGTTATCATCCGGTACAAATATTTTTAAATAAATAAATTTAACAAAAAATAGTTTAAGTTTTATAAATATCTGAACAAGCCTTTAGTATGTTAGCCAGCACTGCACAGTGATAAACCGATGAATAGGATTTCAGAATACTCGCGCGAAAAAAATAAATCTCGCTTTGAAGTTCTTCCTTACGTCTCAAAAGAAAGGGTCATACACGCATCCGAGGTGGGATCCATGTGGCATTCGACATCGTTCTGCGTGTTATAGGTGGCGTAGAGCTGGGTGAAACCCATGCCGAACGCGATCAGCACGAAGACCACGAGACACACGAATCGACCCATGTCCTTCAAAATGGCGCCGAAAGAGATTTGAAGAGGACCGACAAACTGGAACGCGACGGTCGCGTGGAGTAGGCGAAGAAACGACAATATATTAGCCACTGCAATTAGAACAAAAGGAGAGCACATGAAAGTTTGCCATTGTTTGTTTATATATTTTAAATATTCTTTCTTTTCAATCGATTCCAATGATTTTCAGTTATTATGTTGTTCAGTTCGTTAGAGGGGTACTGCTCACACTCGGATATACAGGGGCACACCTCAAATAGAAAAATAGATGCCCGGCCCCTTGTTGTATTCTTGTGCCCCTCTAAAACATTACTTGTTAAAGATTTTTGGAAAGAATGTTACACATGCCCTTCTTTACTAGTCAGACATTTTCCCATAACCCCTCCCCCTCCCCCTCCCCTCCCCCCATTTAAAGAGCCATCGGTACGACCTTGGCAACGACTGATTCTTTCACGTACCTGAAAAACAGATTTCGGCGATGAGTTGTGGGTCGAAAGTGTCCCACCCCCGTCTCTCCACCTCATACTTGTCGAAATGGAAGTGAAATACCTCGTCCAGGTTGAAAAATAAGTGCGACGACGAAATGGCTGTGTTGTTGCTGATAGGTCAAGAGAGAGAGAGAAAGAGTGGGGAGGGTGGGAGAAAGAGAGAGAGAGAGAGAGAGGGGGTGGTTGGAGGGAAAGGGAGGGAAGAGAAAGAGAGAGAGAGAGAGAGGGAGGGGGTTGGAGGGGTAGGGAGGGAAGAGAAAGAGAGAGAGAGAGAGAGAGAGAGAGGGGGTGGTTGGAGGGAAAGGGAGGGAAGAGAAAGAGAGAGAGAGAGAGGGAGGGGGTTGGAGGGGTAGGGAGGGAAGAGAAAGAGAGAGAGAGAGAGAGAGAGAGAGAGAGGGGGGGTTGGAGGGGTAGGGAGGGAAGAGAAAGAGAGAGAGAGAGAGAGAGAGAGAGGGGGGGGTTGGAGGGGTAGGGAGGGAAGAGAAAGAGAGAGAGAGAGAGAGAGAGAGAGAGAGGGGGGGTTGGAGGGGTAGGGAGGGAAGAGAAAGAGAGAGAGAGAGAGAGAGAGAGAGAGAGAGAGGGGGGGGTTGGAGGGGTAGGGAGGGAAGAGAAAGAGAGAGAGAGAGAGAGAGAGAGGGGGGTTGGAGGGGTAGGGAGGGAAGAGAAAGAGAGAGAGAGAGAGAGAGAGAGGGGGGGTTGGAGGGGTAGGGAGGGAAGAGAAAGAGAGAGAGAGAGAGAGAGAGAGAGAGAGAGAGAGGGGGGTTGGAGGGGTAGGGAGGGAAGAGAAAGAGAGACAGAGAGACAGAGAGGGGGGGGGGGTTGGAGGGGTAGGGAGGGAAGAGAAAGAGAGAGAGAGAGAGAGAAAGGGGCGGTTAGGGAATAGAATGAATAAGATAGTGCGAGGTGAAAAGGGTAATTACCTTGATATGGAAACAAATCTCAATATGTTTTAAAACCAATTTCGTTAGATTTCTTCTGCTCCTCTCCCTCCACCTCCCCCCTCTCCCCTCCTCCTTCTTCTTAGTTTGATATTACCGCATATAGGACATTGAACTTGATAGAGATGGTTTAAAAAGAATACTATCAGAAACATAAATGGCCGTTAAATATTCATCTATCAAGTATTGAATGAAAAAAGAGCACGATTCACAAATACAATTATTCATTAAACCATTTTTAAATATCACGCGGCATCTTTATACAGCAAGTAAAAAGAAAAATCTATCAATATTTGTTACTTCTTTCGAAATTCAATCGCATATCGCAAACCGAATTCTATAGTGGCGTATACAGATAAAGGCCGGACCTGGAGGGGTAAAACATCCCAACCTATTGCAATTCATATAGTTTATTAAGGAAAACATTTCTTTATTTAAAAACCTGGTTTTCTTAGATGGGGTTTTACCGCCAAAAGTGAATTATTTTGTGAAGAAAAAGCAATTTGAAAAACAAAATATAATACAGTTCTTTCGTTCGTGTACCACTAGTATATGAAGGTGTCTATGGTGCGTTTTTTCGTGTTTTTCTTGATCGAAAATCTATTAAGAGGGACAAATAGCCTTCACCTGCCCCTCCTTCAAATATGCTAGCGTAATTACGAGAGAACATAGCTTACATGTAAAAGATGTCTGCTATTCCAGTCTGCGATCCATCGGCGAAATTATGAAGAGAGGAAACAAATAAATAAACCAACCAACAAACAAGAAATGTTATTAACAGTCCTAAAACTTTACTCCTGAATATAATTCAATAGCGCTTTCCTCATCATGAGACTGATATACAGGTGTTTTTTTTAAATCAAACTAAAATTACATTGAAATCAAATCCTGACATTTTATCAATATCAAGTAACAAAACTAAGAAAGAAATTAGAAATTTCCTAAATTTAAACAAAAACCTAACAATAATTGTTTAAAAAAATGATACTGTACATAAGATCGTACTACCCTTGACAACAATAATTGATATCACATATTACATAAAGTAAAAGTTGGTCACTAAATCAAACAGATATCATAGGATTATCATACGTTGAAAAGAAAAACAGAATATGAGAAATTCATATCAATTAAAATCAAGACCGCAACTAGCAACTAATCAATTCCTGTTAATACCAAAGAGCAAGACCAAAAAGTCGAAGAATATTATTGACCGTCAGTCATGCAACCCCATCTTAAAATGGCAGAGGAACAACAAAATGTCGGGGTAAACATCAGGTATATAACATGTTTGAGGAGCAACCCCTTTTTAGCAGTTATTGCTAATATAATATTCTTCAAAACTTATATAAGAAGAATGAAGAAACTCCACAAAATATTACCTTCACCAAAAATCAAACTTCTCTTTGAGATGACAATGATCTTACCATACTAATATTAATGTTTAGGGCAATGTATGACCAGTGGAGAGCTATTGATGCAAAATCAACTATGTGCCAGTACACTCGGAGATATGTTTTCAAGCCTTGGATGTAGACTAGCGTCATATGTTGCCAAGTCATTCCTGTCAAAAAGAGTCATGCATATAAAGTGAGAGGAAAAAAACTGAAGAAAGGGGGCGGAGTAGGGTGCATTGAGAACTTTAGAGAGAGAGAGAGAGAGAGATAGAGAGAGAGAGAGAGAGAGAAAGGAAGAGATAGGGAAAGAGAGGGAAGGCAGATAGAGATAGAGAAAAGAGAGAGAGAGAGAGAGAGAGAGGTGGGGCATAGATATACAGAACAACAAACATTTTGTTAGCGGCAACTTAAAGAAACAAAAATAATTCTAAATTTGTAAAATGTTGTTGCCAGGAGTATATTTACTATCTGCAGGGTTGGATAATTTGCAGCCAAGGTTTTTTGCTTATTTCAAACATTGTTTCGCTTTAAGACAGGGGTAAACAGGGACTTCCCACCAGTATGACTAGACAGAGATCCGACAAGAATAACTGCACACCAAACCGAACAAGATCGGCAGCTCATGAGCGCGGAAGTTGTCGGAAGATTCGTGAGGTCTTGGACCGTCTGTCTCTTTATCTTTATGAAAATTTGGTCTCGTGGGTTGTACTCGAGTAAACAACAGCAACAACAACAATATGAATGCTTACCTATGACCCATACAAACACTACGATGAAGCGCGAACCCAACGGGAAAATTGTGTAAGTGTATCGGACGCAATTGAATCCTCTGGGGTCGTGCCTGAACGTGATGAAATCGGGACACTCCATCAGCGTAATGGAGATGCCCATAGTCATGTAGAGTAGTGCGTGAAGAAAGAGGATTTGTGAACACGTCTGGAGGATGTGCTGTACAAATCTGAATGTATGAGAGGTGGGGTGTGTTTACACAATACACAATATAACAGTGTTTGTGTGTTTACGTTTATTAAAGACGGTAAACGGATTTTTTTTTGTTTTAAAAAACAAATAAGCGTTTATGAACGAAGGGACGTGTGAACACATTTAAAGGGTATACGCTGTACAAACCAATTTGTGGAAGAGATGGGATGTGTTTACATCTTCTTAAGATAACAGTATCTGAGTGTTTACAGTTTAACAGCAGCAACACATGCACGAAGAAGGATACTTATTAATTTTACTGGTAGGCCTATAATAAACAACTTAGAAATGTGAATACTTCTCATACGTAGGATATTTTGTACAAAATTGCAAAAAGGAGAGATGGGGGTATGTTAACATCTTCATAAGATAGGATTGTATACCATCCGGGACATACACTCTGAAAGTACAAACATATTTATTTAAGTAATAGCTCCATCTGAAAAGGAGGATATTAGTAAACAGGTCTTTTGAATGTTCATACTCGATTTCAATCTATTTCAATTAATAGCGGCGTAGAATATTGTTGCCCATAAAGTTGGAATATTTTTTTTATACCACTTTTAATGAAATGATTGTTTCTATCTTCTCGGAGCTTTATTTATCATTATCTACGAATCTTTAGATTACTCACTAATGTCCTCAGAAGTTTAAACTCTATCTTTCGATAAGAAATCATATTTCCATAGTCACTTCTTAAAAAGTGTTTTGGGTAACAGTGTATTAAATCACTTGCAAGATATTCTACAGAAGAGAAAATCTCTCTTCACTCACGGGGTGGCCATCAGCTTGTCGAACCATCGGACACATCGTATATTCTCCGGTAGAACGATGTCGAAAATACAGATGATGGGCGATAAAATGGAAATAAGAAGCACCAAGAAAATACTGGCAATTTGACTACACGAACTCCAAGGTATGGGGCCGTCAGCGTACCACCATTGCAGCATGTATTCTTGACAGTAACTATGAGACAGAAACTGTATAGGAAACATGGAAGAGAAGAGGTAAATTTTAGTATCCATGTCCTGTGTTCTTTAAAAATATTTATAATTTCTAGATACACGGACATCTTTATGCGCAAAAGGGTCTCGGTCATGTACAAATACGGTAAGCATGCGTGACCAAAGATTTTCCAGACACCCTCTAAACGAGGATTTCTTCTGAAGCCAAAATACACCCTAAATGAGGATTTCGCGTGATGTTTTCCCGAATTCACACCCTACACGGGTATTTCACAAAAGTAAAATCCTTAACAAGTATTGTAAAATTGTAACCTTTTGAGCATTTGGAAGTAGGCCTACGATAGGGATTACCATTTAAGTTGTTGACAATGTAAAATAAATTAAATTGCGCTACTAATGTAAAATTTACAATATTAAAATGTATTTCAATGGAGAAGCAATAACATTACCTGTACACTCCCATATTGGTTTAATACACAACCATCACATTAGTCCTATGTTATATAAAGTACATGTACACATGTAGTGTTTACAAAAAAGTACACAATGTTCAGTGAAAAGTTGCTATTCTACTATGCAAAAGAAAATATAAGGGACCAGCTTTCCTTAATAATAGTTACCATTTGGTATTCCAATCGCACTACTCGCTTCAAGCGCCCCATCGGATCACAGAGTACCCCTCTCTTTGACACGCTTCGTCGGGTACCGTCTGACGCCGCTCTCTCGTTGAGGGCCTCCCATATTTCATCTTTACGAGTTGCGCAGTCGAGAAGCTGCGTGAGAAGCATTTCTAGTCGGCTGTGTATGACCTCATAACATGACGTGAACACCGGCCTCTCGTGCCGCATCTGTTCCTTGAGTCGCTCACCCCACAGCAACGCCGTTTCGATGGGGTCATCAGAGGTCAACAGGATGTACGCGTCGCTGGTCATTGATTGGTACCACTGCAGACGTCCCAGGGCTTGCTCCAGCGGGTCGTCATTGACGCGCGCAAGTGTCTCCTCTTCAGTCGGCATAGTGGCCCCATTGTCTAGAAGTAACTGTAGAGTTCAAAACAAATCGTTTATTGTTTAATGTTGTATTGTATTACTTCCGCTCTCTAATGGAAATGGGGCACAAGAACCTAGTCGAATTCACATTTCTTGGCCTCGAAAATATGTATTCTGCTGTTAGAGAAGCCATGTCCCATCATCGTCTATTTCTTAATGCCAAGCTTCTTTCATCCCGTCTTCCTTCTCCTCCTCGTCTTTCATCGTCTTCCTTTTAAAAATTATTTATGCTTCCTTTTTAAGTTCTAATAGATTCGGGACCAAAGTTCGGGACCATTACAAGAAAATAAAATCAGAATAAAAATGCTTACATGGTATTTTTCTTTTAACTTTTGGTGTATGTAGCCTTAATTACGATATACAGACATTATAGTCCAAAAATTAAAATAAACGTTAGACTTGAGGTTTATAAGTGAGTATATACATGTAGATCAAGAATTTAATATTAAGGTATTCATTATCAGATTATGGAGATAAAACGAATAGGATTCTCTATAATGCCTTACCTCAACAATTATTAGATCATCCAATTTCGAAGCCAGGAGGAGAGGAGTGGTATTAGGTGGAAAGTTGTTGGTCACGGCGAATCTGTTTATCAAGTCGTTTCCTTTGCTGTCTGCCTGAAATAAAAATTAATTAAAACACTAAAGTGAATGGTTTTGGGATGATGTTTATGGGTATGTCCCATTCCGATTGAAAAAAATAAACACACATTAAGGAAAAAATAATAAATTCTGTACAACGACACTTTACTTTTTAGGTCTGGTAACAGATAAATATGTAAATTCCTTATAATTATCATTGGCTTGGAAATAACTTTTAGTTTGTATTAAAGGTAAAGACCAGTAATGGTCATGCGATTGCATTGTGAAAGAAACGTTGTGGAATCGATCAGAAAAGGTTGATCATCTAGCATCTAGCATCTGCAAGGTTCTGGAATCATCAAAATGATAAGAAATTTGGCCCATTCTTCGTAAAGTTACAAGCACTATACACAGAAAGATGTATATGGGACTACCCTATCTCTCTCACCAGACCATGAGAGAGATAAATTTACCAAATATATGAATTAGTAGGCAGTTTCCCGGCAAATTTGTTATCATCATGTATTAGTCAAAACATATTCTTTCACATGATTGGTAATGAGAGCTTCCATTTCATTTTTTGAAATTGGGGCGTTGCCAATACTGGTCTTTACCTTTAAGTGATTTTATTGGTCAAAATGCAATAATTTTTAACAAACTTTTCTTTTTCTTTTTTTTAAATATCATGTTTGGAACATAATTATACAAAACACTCTTGTTCTGATTTGATCTGATTTGTTGTTTGGTAAAATGATGAACGATAGGGATGCCTATAATTTGATTATTTTCAGTGAACAAAACAAAAAACCTTTGGAATAACTACACGTCTATTGGGTCCCACCCCACGTAGTAGAAATACAATTTGATAAACATCATCATCATTATTATCATCATCATCGTCATCACATATTACTGTTACACATATCTTTGCATTATATTTTGATTGATACATAAACATAATTTAAATGTACATGTTATGTTTAGTTGTATATTAATTGGTTTGGTTTGGTCCACGAGTCGGGAACTTTTGATCCAATCTTGCATGTTGACTACTGGATGAATTCCTGATTAGGTAAACTGTTGGTTAAAAGTCGGGTTATTTTTTTGCCAAGAAATTGGGTATAATTTCTATTATAGAATTACCCTAAAACGTATTTGTATCCAAACCTTTCCCAGTTTGAAGAGGTCACTAATGTATCTGAACTCTGATATTACTTTTATTTTGATTATAATTATTAGTCAAAACTGCACAATATAGATGATCGAGGCTAGCAACATACGCTAACTAATCAAGAACATGGGTTAATGCCTTTGGTCAAACGATAGAGCCCAATTTATGTAATTAAGTATGATCCAACCTACTTTTAGGTTAACATTTAAGTGGCAAAAATACGGATCATTAGATTAGAGGAAATGTGAATACTGTTAGACGTACCACCGGCCTTACTATATAGTTGTGCATGGACACCTCGTCGGGCAGGTTGATGATCTCCATTACGACCTCGACATTGCGTGATTCGATGGCGTGGAGTAGGGCGTCCTCTATGGGCACCTTGCAAGCAATCAAGGTTGTCAAAACAGCTGTCGTGGATAAAGTTTGATAAATATATATTATTTTGTGCGTTTACTCATAACTACATGCATTTGTATGAAACTATGAATATCTACATTTAATACATAAGAGATCATGATGATTACGTGCACTTTGTCCAGTACGACATGTCTTTTTTCTCTTCATTTCATGAAAAGTAAATCATTTCTTGATATACCCATTCAGTGTCAGTGATACCATGAAGAACCATTAGTCAATATTGTCATATTAGGTGATTCACATTTTTAGATGAATGTCGAGACGGTGGTATGAGACACTTCGCAGGGAGTCGCCCAAAGGCGGTTTTAAGTTTGCAATTGATTTGGAATAAATTACAACTATACAATACGGGGCTCTAGTCTAAATTTTCATTTAATTCAGTTTATTCGTGTATTTTTTAATAATTGGATTTGAGTCAAGTCTCAGCATTTTTTTAAGTTGATGCCATTTCGAAATTTGTTATCATTCAATTTCGATGGTTTTTCATCAAGTCTTTGATTATTTGGATAGCATTCAATGCGCATTCACTTATTTTTGTATTCATCCCTTACAACTCATGAATTTCTTGAAATACTTAATGGAAGGGAAATAAGAAGGCACTAAACCGAGCGGGAAGGTGAGAACAAACCGGAAAGAGTACATTAAGACCTGGAGAGGAATGACACTGCAAGAGTGTATTAGAATGGCAGATAACAGAGATGTGTGGAAAAATATTGCAATCAACCTCTGACCTGGAAGAAGATACCTTGATGAACAAAAAGCTCATAGACCGATTTTCTTTCATTTCGGTGTAAATTTCATTTTATTCTTACTTATCTTTTTGTAAAATAAGGACAAGCCTACTTTGTTTTTCACTTTCCCCATTATACATCTCTCCGCTTATTCATCTCTCACGCTTAATCTCATTTTCTCTCTTAATATCTCTTACCCTCTTCATCTCTCTCTCTCTCTCTCTCTCTCTGTAACTTTTTCTCTGATGGTTTATCATCGTTCTCCACGTTTTCTCTGAGAACATACCAACGCTATTCAGAAAGAGAAGATACAAATCTCATTCCAAAGACCTTTTCTGATTTATTTCCATTTGCATCATTTATTTCAAGAGCTATGATTTGTAGTCCACAGCAGTTCATCGAACTTTGAATCATAATTCATGAATCAATATAAGTGGTGTATTCATCTTTCTTCCATCATTCTTTTTACTGCGGATGCCAAACGTCTTCCTGTTACTCAAAGTAGAACCTCTGCTGGCCCGTCTTTCATCTGACCTTTGACACCTTGCAATGATGTCGCTGAGTCACTCCTTCTTTTTCTCCATCTTGAATTCAGACGAGAAGGCCAAAGGCGTAGTCGTTTACCCCCCCCCCCCGAGTTTGATTTGCTCTGAAGAATTTGAGTTGAAGAAGACAGTATTAACCTCTATTCAAAAGTTGGCGATGTGCAAGGATTTGTTGTTCTCCAATTCTGCTACATGCATCTGACTGAGAAAGAAAGAGAAAAGAAGGCCCTTTTTTAAAGGTTTGAAAATGCATGCATGTTTCATTTTCGTTACTAAAAATTCTACTGTATAATACTATACGTTTACTATTATGTATTCAGCTTTCCTATATGGATAACACTAAATCAAAGGATTTTCTTACACAAAATTTGCCAATACGAGAAATTTTTATCTGAACTATATCTAACTATTTACCCCCGTTTACGTTTCACTTTACAACATCACACGATCTACCAAAGTGCTTGAGGAAAATTAAAAATGCTCACCACAGAATGATAAGTGTTTTTTGTTTCATATCAACAGAGTAGCTCCTTGATGAGAGCTGTATGATCTTCACGGCTCATGATCTGAAGCTGGTTTCAAAACTAAGGCAGGTTATAATCATGACTTGGTCATTTATCCTGCCTTGCTGCAGTTCCAATCTCTTTCTCCTGGTGTTGTCTTCTGAAGCTGGTTTCAGGGCTTAGGCAGGTTATAATCATGACTTGGTCATTTATCCTGCCTTGCTGCAGTTCAATCTCTGTCTCCTGATGCTGTCTTCTGAAGCTGGTTTCAGGGCTTAGGCAGGTTATAATCATGACTTGGTCATTTATCCTGCCTTGCTGCAGTTCCAATCTCTTTCTCCTGGTGTTGTCTTCTGAAGCTGGTTTCAGGGCTTAGGCAGGTTATAATCATGACTTGGTCATTTATCCTGCCTTGCTGCAGTTCCAATCTCTGTCTCCTGATGCTGTCTTCTGAAGCTGGTTTCAGGGCTTAGGCAATTTTTAATCATGACTTGGTCATTTCTCCTGCTTTGAGGCTCTCTAATTCTGCTACATGCATCTGAGTGGGAAAGAAAGAGAAAAGAAGGCCTTTTTTAATGGTTTGAAATGCATGCACGTTTCATTTTCGTTACTAAAATCCTACTGTATAATACTATACGTTTACTTTTATGTACTTAGGTTTCCTCTATGGATAACACTAAATCAAAGGATTTTCTTCCACAAAATGTGCGAATATGAGAAACTTTTGGTAATGGTAATGGTAATGGTTTTATTAAAAATTCATTTGCAGCCAGATGGTTGAATTGCAGAACTTTGTACATTGTAAAAACATAAATATTTATACAAACATAAAACGTATTGAGACATATCACGCAGTGATTGAATTTTAAATAAATCAGTGTACACATATATATATACAAATTAATACAATTCATAAAATTCGCTTAACATTCTATTCCACAATCATCATAGGGCTGGAGGGAAATATAGAAGAGAGGTAGGGAGGATAATAGTGCAGACAGCACAGGAGATCCAGGAAAAGTGTGATATAGAGACAGACAGAGAGGGAGAGAAAGAGAGAAAGGGAGAGAGGGAGAGAGAAAGAGAGACAAAGCGAGAGATAGATAGATATATATATATATATATAATAGATGATGCTGAGGATGAGAGTGTATATCAGACATATCGAAAATAAGGTAAAAAGTACAATTTCGACAGAGAGAATACTGGTTGTAAAAATTAATAAATTACATTTTACATTTTCATTGGTGAGTTATGGATAACATATATTGTAAATTGATCGGTAGGTATGCAATCAGATGAGAGACATGAAATATGGTAATTTTGAGATTTTTCTTGTAATAAATATGTGGTAAGTATGTTTCAATCATTACAAAAGTTAACAATGGTAAACTTGATTTACCGTATTATATTATCATTTTCATTAATCAATTATCAAGGTTGTACAATCGTCTTAGTTAAAAAGTTATATACTATTTCACATAAAATAAAATAATTATATTTATAATTCTATACAAATGTGAACAAAGTGCATGATCATAATTGTGAATTTAGCAAGTCAATAAGATAGGGAACTGGACTGTTACGAAATCGTTTGGTTTTACATTTTAACTGTTCTCTGGTATTTGATTTGCGTAGGCTTCTAATGTTCTTACAAGGAGGTATGAGGTAAGATACCTTCTCGTTTGATATCAGTTTCTCTGCAAAACTCAAACACAGTTCCATCCTTCTGTCAGCCAAAGAAGACAGATTCATTAGATTTAGTGCTGTCTCATATGACTGGTAATTAGGTCCCAAGATTATTTTCAGAGTTCTTTTCTGCACCCTTTCTAGTCGATTTACTTGTTCTTTAGTTAGGCCTCCATTCCACACCGGCGAGGCATACTCTACGAGGGGTCTGAGGAAACCAGTGTAGATGGTACAGAGATCTTCGATCGGCAGTCCGTGACCTTTCAGGATCCTAATGAGGTGTATTCTTCCATTTGCACGTTTTATCATGAAATCCACATGATCACTCCATTTTAAATCACAGCGGATATGGACTCCTAACAATTTGATAGACGTGGATTGCTTTAGAGGATGCTGATCAATTTCCAGTGACAGTGGTGTTGGAGGCTTTTTCATAAAACACACCTGCATACTTTCACATTTAGCAGGGTTAAGGGACATTCCATTTGACGTAGACCATTCGGCAAAATGTTGAAGTGTTGCTTCCAATAGAATTGACTGATCTCCAGCGAATCTCGTGTCAACCCCCGCTTACATTTCACTATATACAACATCACACGATATACCAAAGTGCTTGAGAAAAATTAAAAATGCTCACCACAGAATGATAAGTGGTCTTTGTTTCATATCAACAGAGTAGCTCCTTGATGAGAGCTGTATGATCTTCACGGCTCTCATCTTCATCCGTCCTATCCCGGGCCCTGTATGGCTGGGGTTTACTAGTCTTAACCAGATATATAGGCACACCAATGCTCTCTGGAGGAAAAGAAAACAGAACATGAATTGATTGAAACACAAGATTGATGGATTGATTGATTGATTGATGGATTGGATGAATGATCGACTGATCGACTGATCCATTGAATGGTTGGTTGGTCAAGTATTAGTTGATTGATCAATTATTGTACATTTAATTTATTGACGGCATGACAGACTGAATGATTGATGAATTGTTTGATTGGCGAAATAACCAAAAGGTTGATCTAGTTATGAAATAAAAACTCTATAGCCCCTTCAAATATCAGATTTCTTTTTGGGCAATTTTATATTTTCTAAATCATAGGAACAATATTAAACATGATCATATATAACATGACCTTATATATCAAAGTAACTGGAGATAGAGAAAAACAGGAAGGAAAAAAAAACACGCTGTACCATAATTACAGTCTCCTCAGTCATTCGAGCGTCTTCTGGCTTCGTGATAAGAGCTGTATAATCTTTATTTATCAGCTCTCATCCTCCTTCCTCCCTACGTTCTCCAGTCCTAGCCCCAGTGTCTACCAGATGTACTCATCGCTAGACACATCCATGAAGCGCTCTGGAAAGAAAACCAGAGTGTTAGATTAGAAGGTGATTGATTGGTAGATGGACCATTATTGAGCATAATTTAGTGTGTGTGTCTTTTGTTTGATTGGTTGGTTGTTCATATAAGTTGAGAGTACGATCAAATGAATAATGATTGACTACTTGGTTGCTTATAGTTGGTTGATGGACTAATGGTTCAGTGACTGAGTCTTTTAATATTTTATCGATGATAATGTTTTCATGAGACTTCTTTGTATGTGTGCTACTCTCATGTACTTGCAGAATAAATTCAAGTTCAATATAAACCGTGATTATTTCATCAACTCACTCCTGACAATGAAGTCGTACGTGGCGTGCTTGTCGCGCTTGTATGAGGTCGAGGGCTGGTCGATGTCAGTCTCGGAGTCCGTCTCGAAGTCAGGCGGGTAATCGTCATCCGCTGGGTGGCCTGATTACGGTGATATAATTAAGGTTCAAAGTGGGATATTTAATAGCACAGCGATTGCAAGAATTGAGAGGTTTAATTATCTCTTCATCAACTGTAATGCATCGAATCGAGGAATTGAAATTGAAAAAAAAGGACAAATAATTGTGATCTCTTCATCTACTTCTTACAACATACTGTATTTAGTGAACCATGGTTTGTTATTTCATTGGACTAACCTATCATAAATTAGAAAACGTAAAATTGCTCTTTATTCTAATCGATATCATAAGTGACCAATTCATATATCCATTTAGTCCGTATTATATTCCTCTATCTTTTCATTATATATCTCGATTCATGATTTCAAACATTTACAAACAAATACAATTAGATCACTCCGGTATATGTTTTTCTTTCCACATAATGCTGTTACATATTTATTATATAATACTTCGTGATTTCAAACCAACCTGAGGGAGTATGATCTCCAGTCTCTTTACGGTCGACGACGGGCTTCCCGTCATCATCGTGGCCTGAGGGAGTATGATCTCCAGTCTCCTTACGATCGGCGACGACGGCCTTCCCGTCATCATCGTGACCACAGACGTCCATCACATTCTCCATCTTCCTGTCGATGTCGACGAAGGCCCATAGGAGAGCGAAGGCGACACTGATGTTGACGTGGGTGATCCAGGACAGGGAGACCATAAACAGGAAGTCATTCTCTTCGACGAAAACGTCGTTGACCTCTGATGATGCTCCGTCGTCACTGGTGACGTCATTAGCTAGAGAGCTGCTGGAGAGATAGTCGCTGCTTCTCTCCTCTGTATAGAAAATGTTTTTGAATTAAAAGTTTGAAAGCCAAACTCGTATTTTGAAATCATAATCAAACAGCATTCAATTGGCAAACTTTGAAACATTTTAAGCCATAATAAATTAACATTTTGTTCAATATACATGTACGTACAATCAAATAGTATTGATTAAGCAAACCTAAAATTTCAAAGCCATTATGATATAGAAATGGTGTGGAAAAATTTTGTTTAATAAAGTTATAATATTATATAATTAATTTGGGGACTTAACATTCCAAAGCCGTCATCGTGTAGTAATACTTGCCAAACTTAACATTTTCAAGCCAAATCATATAGAATCTGGGAAATTTAGACATTTTATAAGCAAAATCATAATCATGTAGTATATATCACCTGACGAAGTATCGCAGTAGCATACGAAACGTCGTGATCTTTTAGATTCCTTATTGACCACATTGCGAGACAAACGAATATCACTAGCGATATTATTTTCGATACTACATGTATATCCGCAATGAGTAATATATTTAGCATTATGTAGTATATATTTAGTAAACACAATTTACGGCCATAATCATGGATTTGACACGTCCTAATATTATTACGTAATAGATGAAATACAATCCCTTGTGTATTCATCACTATTAGCCTCGTTTCGTGTCCTCAATGCGCTCACAGAGTTCATTAAAGGCACACTGTCCTACTTGTAGCTACTTGCTCCCTCTATATAGAAAACTTCCCAAATCGGTGCCTGTTGGTCCCCCATGATCCTCTTTTTCTTATGTTAAATGAGAGCTGAGTTAATGAGATAGCCACCTGTCACAGTGACCTCGATGGCTCACTGGGCGGTCTAATCCCTTCTTGCTGAAGTAGTAAAGCCTCCCTTTAAAACTCGCAAATAATAATGATGGACGGATTTTAATGACAGTCAATTAGTGTCATGTGACAGTAAACCATACAACTTAGTAGAGTGGTTCAAGAATTGCATAATAGGAATGAAATTAAAAACGTCGCTAATAATAATATCCGTTTCTTGGAAACGGCTTTACCATTAATGACCAAAGCCTTTACAATAAGTACATGTATTATTATGGGTACAAGGCTTTCCCAAGATAAAAACTGAATTCATATGACTTACAGTTAAACATTGGACTTGGGCTTTACTGAATTGGTTAAGTTATTTCCAGGGGGGTGAGGGGTGTTTCAGAAAGATCAAAGTTAAACTTATCTCTAAGTTGGACTTAACAATTATGGAAAGCCATTAGCGTATTTCGTACGAGCCATATTTTGTACAAGTTATTTAAATAGGCATAAAATGTTGATTCAAATCATTCATATTTTCTATTATCAAGGAGATTTCATGTTCTTGATTTGGAATAACTAAAAAGTCTAAAATACTTGAATTTTCGCTTTTTATTTTATTTTATTTTAAAGGCTACAAATGGCTCTCCATAATTTCTAAGTCCAACTGAGAGTTAAGTTCGACTAAGGATCTTTGTGAAACGCCCCCTCCCCCTCCCCCCCCCCCCCGGTTGACTAAGCAGGGGCATCGAACTGAGAGGGGGGAGGAGAGAAGTCAAGGACATTAACTAAACAAAATAATCCTTCTAACATATTTTTGTTTGCCATATTTCCCGATCCTAGAGAAATCAATTGATTGATTGCTTCTTTTTGGAAATTGTACAATTATCTTGAAATAAATTCAAAGAAAAAATATTTGTTTGATATACATGTAGCTGACCTGTGTGCTTGCTGACGTCATCGTTCATCTCAACCATCGTGTCCATCTTCTGACTAATCACAGAGCGTGTTTCATTGCTCACATCAACAGCACCTTTGGCCTTCTTTATCTTACCGCCCTTGCCACGGTTGACTTTATTGGTAAATAAAGATAAAATGAATGAATGAATGTATGAATAAATAAATAATTAAATAAATACTTGATTAAAGTAATAAATATCAAATAGGCCTAATTAAATAAATAATATGTGAATCAATTAATGAATGAACAGATAAGCAAATTACCTTTAGCCTTGCAAGATGCTCTGTGAGTGAATCTGTGGACTCTGATCCTGTCATCGATGTCGTCGACATCAGATTCGATGTCGGCATCGTCCATGTAATCATCGTCCGACGACTCTTTGTCACATGACTCATCCTCGCTGTCATCGTTGACGAATCGATCTGTTATACGATTCAAGCAGTATAACGTGTTATTAAATGAAACAACTTTACTGAATAGGCTATGTATACAATGATATTATAATGTATTCTGAAAAATGTGAAAATCCTACTGTTCGAAATCATCGTAGTGTCTAATTTCTCAATCTTGGCTTTCACTATATATTATAATTATGTCGTCCTGGCGCTCTTTTTCATGGTTCTTTTAACTTTGGCTTCTTCTCCATCTTGGACATTAGAAATGTTTTTTTAAACAACAATGCTAAATGTAAATTTCTTTTTGTAATGTAATGAAAGATAAAGTACCCGTCAAAAACAACCCCAAAAACCCCGCAATACTCTAATAATTTAAATATCTGAACAATCGATTTTGTACTTAAACGATCTTGATTTAGATGAGGTACTGTGAAAAGTAGGACGAAAATATAACTTACGGTAGTAGAGGAAGTCCCATGAAGATACCCTACGGTCAGCTGGGTAAGAGGTTGATGGACGGGCCCTCTTAACTGGCCGCTTGCCCTTCTGGCCAATAAAAGGGCTTGATTTTACTCCCTGGCAGTTTATTGGCTCAATATTCTGGCAAATCAGCTCGTTGAGAATAGCCTCTAGGACGTGACGACGAGTCTCTTTAGGCTCTACGGCGACGATGGCTGTTGTTGGGGTGACTTGAGCAGTCTTTGAAATCTGCACAAGATCGCCATCGTCGTTTTTCTTGTCGTCATTCTCTAGTCCCAAAGGAACCACCTGAAATGCAATTTGTCTCAGTTATAATGATAGTGGGATTTTTTTTAATGCATCCGGATGTTGGATACCGGGGAGGGGGGGGGGTACTGACATAAGGACATACGGGAATGTGCCGCTCTAATGGGTCACTTTTTCACAACAAATCCTTTAACATGGGTCCCACTTTTAACAAAAATATCATTAATAATGGGTCTTTTTCCCCCAAATTTGCAAAATTATCAGGTGTTTGCCATGCAAACACCCCCCAAAACTCCCGAAAATCGTGGAAAAAAAAAATTTCTCGAGAAAACCGCCCCAAAATGACCCCTAAAAATGGGTAGCGGTTTCGAGGCTCGAGCGGCACACCCCGGTCCAAACCAAATCTGAGTAGAGGGGGTTGTTGGATGCGGCTCATAATTTTTAACAAGGGGGGGGGGGGGGGGGGGGGTACCGCAAAACCCAGGCTGCCCAGTAGTACATCTTAGATATAATAGTAAAATAAAGCATGGCATGCAGGTCTGATACCGTTTCTCTGAGAGAATTCCTAAAATAGACAGGTGTAGAGTTAACGTATAGCAAATGAATATAGGCCCAATTACTCCCTAAGCCTCAACCCAAAGAAAAAAGCTCCCCTAGAAATGCCTCTTGCAGACGCGGCGCACCTATATTCATAACGTTTCATTACATTACAAAATTAGGTCATTCAGCAGTAAATATTACAAATATTATGCCCCCTCTAGGCGCGGATCTACGGGGGGGGGGGGTTTAGGGGGTTTAAACCCCCCCCCCCCCCCTGGGCGGTCCAAAAAAAAAAAAAAAAAAAAGAAAGCACGCTGGAGAGGAACCCTTTCAAGTGCAAATATTGTTTGAAGATATTCAACTCATCTGGTAACCTAACCAAACACATGATAACTCTGGATATAACTGTGTATTAAACTGTTACTTGATTTTAAAAGACGTTATCATGCACTGCTTTTTATGGTCTCCATTGTGTTAATAGATGCCAGGAAAACATCACTTAAGGGGTTCAAATAAACACCCCCGCATCGTCATTATTTTGGTCAACCCCCCCCCCCCCCCTTAGCAAAAAGCTAGATCCACCCCTGCCCTCTTTAACAAAATCCTGGATCCGCCTGTTATCCGCCTGTTATGTAGGTATAGGTGATATTCTCTTACTAGAGCCTAATTGAGTTAAAATGATAACAAATAAACATAAATCTACGCACATAATTATATAGGCAGGATCGTTGTTTTATGTGTAGGCTACTTTGTTTAAATTATCGTGATAATAGGTAGATCCTGACGTTGTCTTAGGGGGAGGGGAGCACAAGCTTTTAATACCCCTAACCCAGACAAAGCACAATGTATTGTACAATCACTCATAGATGCCTGATTCTAAAAATAGCCACCCACGTAACGCTAACCCTAACCCTACTTTATCCAAAACAAGATGTGAAAAAAAAGTTATGTCAGTTGCTATGTTTAGAAAAATGCGTCTACGAATGAATTTTGTTAAAGCCCAAACCCCGTCCTGTCAATATCGATGAACCCTCATTGCCCCCCCCCCTCTCTCTCCCTCTCTCTCTCTCTCTCTCTCTCTCTCACTGCCCCCTCCCTTTTTTAAAAATATCTCTCTTCCACTCTCCGCACAACATACTGACATAAAAGAATCTATTTGAAAATAATTTCCATTCAAGAAATCTGTGTGCCCAACATAATTATTTCTTATATAAATGTGTGAGAACTGTTTCTTTACTTCCAGTTTGACGGCCCTATTTAGCACTTTTATTACAGGAACTGCTGGTGTGACCAGCTGCCAAATATTAACTGGCTACTTTTCGCAAGTGTTCAATATTAACTATTATATAAAATAATCAACAAATTAAAGTACTCTGAAGTATTTGAAAGAGAATAAAACCGGAACTATCATGAGGAAAAAAGAAGAAGTAGACCTTGAGCGGTACATCTAAAGTAAAACACAATTATAAACACTGACAAGTTGAACTAAAAAGAGGGATTCTTAACATTATGTTTTTACCTTTGTGTTCCTCGAGAAGAGGTTCTTGATTCCCGCCCAGCAGCTGGTCCCATTGGTCTCAGTAGAACAGCTGCTTTTCTCTTCGATTTCATCCTCGGATAGCACAGGCACAACTTTGGATTTCGACGAACCCATAATTGCAAGCGATCCGAAACAATTCTGAAGAAATTTACGATAATTGCTAGACAAAAGCAAATAGCTAGTTAGCACAAAAGAGATAACTAGAAAGTGAAGTATAACACACTAAATAATACGTTGGTAGTTACCAATGGAGTGCGCATGCGCTTATGATGCTATAACGCGCTCATGCCTCTTACGTCATCAATGGCACAGATGCGCGCATACAAAAGTTTGCAAACTTTTCCTGTATGGAAACTTCGGCAGGTCCAACGCATTCTTGGTTGCATTATATTGAACGGCATTGCTGCAAGATTAATTTGTCAGTGTTTTAAATACACATGAAACTTATTGAACATTATCTACCATAGTTAATATAATAATCTAAACCTTGTATTTATTCATGATGTATACGACCAAGAAGAGTAAATCTAAATCCTTGCGAAACCCGGTGCAAAACTCAATATTCGTGAAATCCCTTTTGTTGTCGCTCTTGTTGTTGATGTTGTTCGTTTTGTTTATTTTTAATTTCTTCCTATTTATAAGCCAAGGGCGTCACATCCTCCTTGTAGCGACATATTGGTAATCACTGGTATCCTATTCGTATATCAATTTAAACATTCAATATTTAAATCAAAATTTGCATAACGTCTTTTAGATTAATTTCATTTATTTCACTTATTAATTTTATTATTTTGTTCATTCGATCATTTATCCATTTATTCATTAATTAATTCATTTATCTTATCTATTTATTTATCAAAATTATTAAAATTATATTGAAATTTAATTCAAATTATTTATCCAAATTCTTACTCGTTGTATTTATAATTGTAATCAAACAGCCCAAGGGTTGCATTTTACATGTTAAAGAATGTATCGAACAATGTCTTCTTTCTCATGCCATAATTAATTCATTACATAAACTACCGTAATCAAATAATTAATTGTTTTACTTATTCATTTGTTATTTCTTTATCAATAGGACACATGGAAGAGCAGAGATATTATCTAACTGCCACTGTATCCATATTAAAATGGGTTATTCGGCATATTTACCATTCTTTATAAATCAATTTTACTTTTTTTGTTATATACTGCTATGGGAAAGAGGCACGTTTGAATATGATGCTAACACTCATTTTAGAGGAATTTAAAAGAATATACCTCTAACCTGAGAGTCAGAGGAGAGATGCGAATTACAAATATGATTGCCTGAATACAGAACACTGTATTTTCTCTGCCAGGTTCAGACTTTGTAATTTTGTATATACTTGTGTTTTTGTACGTTTTAAAAATTCAACATATTCATCATTATTGTCCTCTTCTTCCTCCTCCTCCTCCTCCTCCTCTTTTTATTCTTCTCATTCTTCTTTTTCTTATTCCTTTTCTTCTTCTTCTTCTTCTTCTTCTTCTTCTTCTTCTTCTTCTTCTTCTTCTTCTTCTTCTTCTTCTTCTTCTTCTTCTTCTTCTTCTTCTTTTTCTCATCTTCTTCATCTTCGTGTACTTATTATTTTAATGTTGTTATTATTATTATCATCTTCTTATCTGTCTGTAAACAATAAGATTTTGTGTACATGGTTGTATGTCGGGGACCCCACTGGAAATAAGCTCTCGAGCTTTCTTAGGTTTTCCTGTTCAAGCTGACTTAATGTTGATCTGTTATTCGTTTAAATGGTTGTATATGTTAAAGGTAACACAAAGTTTTGGTATTGGGTCATAAATTTGGTGGAAATTAACATAATGGAAGCATATGCGATCCTACAATATTCAGTGATCGTTGTCGCGGTTGAAATCGAGTCTAAAGTAATGAAATTGTTAATAATAAACTCTTTACGTTGTATTATAGCTCTCTCTCAAGGTCAAGATAAAATTATGCTATAAAGCAATGTTTCTTGACTAAAATCAACCGATTAGCTATTCCCGTTTGGAAATTGTATATCACAACTCCATATTCTGAGATTTTCATGGTCGCAGCTACCATTGTACAGCCGTAGGCGCTATTTAAAACTTATCAAAATTTACCGGGAGCACCGGTAAATGTTTATATTCAATTGTTCTCGAAGGCAGAAGTCTTTTAGGGGCTAAATTGTCTAGTGCTTAAAATACATTCACAGGGGCATCCAAATATATCAACATTGTAAAGAATCATCTATCCACCCGAATTTCCCAAAACTTTGTATTACCTTTAACGGCTTGGCGAACAAAATGTAATCAATCAATCAATCAATCAAGTTGTCCACTTGTCATATCACGTTGTCACGCACTTTGTATGTTAATATGGATAGGCCTATACTTCTTTCTCTCTGCAGAATAAAAACATGCTGGTATTCTAACACAAATGATATCGACCATTGCTTTATTCCAAGAAAATAAACGCATTTGATAGCTCAGTATCAGTATCAACATATGCAGAAACGAGAAAGATTCTTCCTGACTTCAGATTTATATACATAATTATGAGAACATTATAAACCTGCTCGTTGATTACAGATCATGAGAGTTCATAGAGTAGAGGTCATACACGGAACACGGTATAGACTTTGTTCTTATATAGACGATTATAGACAAGTTCCAGAATACCAGCCATTTGACCACACCTCAGAAACGAACATAGTCAACTTAATAAGTAGGGGAACACAAAGAATAATTTAATTTAGATCTTGGCCCGGTGATCTGTATTATCACCCCATCTCTCATTTGATATTTGATTGTTTTTAAAGTTACTTGACGTATCTTCCTATTCTTCAACTGAAACCAAAATGTGACGACAATAACAATACATTTTGCTTAACATTTTAACAAGTGATAAAAACACCAACAAAAAATACTATTAATCTACTCTAAGTAAGAAAGAATTCAAAACTATAAAACGATATGCCTCGGGGGCTCATATTATGTGCAAAATGAAGACCATTTATTAATATCCAAATCTCTCTCTCTCTCTCTCTCTCCCTCTCTCTCTCTTTCTCTCTCACTATCTCTCTCTAATCAAGCATACACACCTGTAGCCGAGGATAAACTACACATTTACGAACCTGTGAGTTTTCTTTTCTTTTTTTTAGGCAGAGAAGATAACAACAACGAAACGAAACAAACCAAACCATACCAAGCAAAAATGAGAATAGATTACAAGAATACCAGAGCATTATCCAATCGTAACAATATATATTGTATCTCCGCATTACGTACCTATATGTTTAAGATGGACGGCCTCCTCCATACCGAAACTCCACAATGCTTTGGAAACCTTGGCGTTTAAGGGGTCTCGAACCATGGTCTCCACACCTTCCACATTCCCGGCACGAACTAATCTCAGAAACTTCTTCTTCAGTCTCTCCATCTCGCCTGGCTCATCTGTAACCCTGTCTTCACTGGGTTCTATTTCTACATCCATTTTAGAGAAGCGATGAGCGGTGTACAATTATCTTTTAAAACACATTATTGCTCCAGAAATACTCCGATTTTATTACGTTCTTGGTTTTGTTGCCGTTAGCTTTGATATTTTACCAGACGAATGAGGTGTTAAACTTGGCAACAAGTCATGATCAAGACAAAATAAATTGACTGTCGTTATTCCGTTGGAGCTGCTGTTGTTGCCGTAAATGATATTTTTTGCAGACGATATACGCGTGGTATACAATAATCACTGAGTATATTTTACCATTTCATGCACAATGATATTTTGAATGTCGTTGATTTATTGCTGAGTGTGCTTCCGTTGCGGTCAGTCATTTTCGCAGACGTGTTTATACATATCTGATAAATAAATACACCCAATTAAAACGGTGGCTATTTTCACATCCGTCAGACAGGCTAGACAGATTAATTTGTAAAACAGAAATCCGTACAACTCTTCAATCGAAACTGCAGAACTCAAAACTTCTTAGTTGCTGGAACTATTGGCAACTTCGGCAATACAGTAAAATGGCGGAACAATAAGTGCGTCGTATTGAAGACAGAATAAACATTGACGAAAAGAACATTAACCTGCGGATAGGATGTAGAGCCGTGAGTCTTCCAATTTTAATGAATTAGTCATGTTCAAGAAAACATTTGTTCCATGTTTTTATCCACTGCAAAACAAATTCCTGGATGAGTAAAACAGGAGACCAAGTTGTTTCTAAGATTATTCTCAGTAGTTACTAATATCCATTATTAATATCCATTATGGCAGTGTTTGGTGAAAGGCGTGGATAACATCACAGTCATAATCAGCATCATTGAGCGAAAACGTGCATGATGAAACACAAATAACGTCATAAATAAACAAAAATTCCTGTTTATGAACAATAATGTAGCTCTTACTTGCACGAGTACACTGCTTTTCAATGGTCAACATAATATACGTCTAGTACTTTAGTCTTTACGCAATGTGGGAACCTTGACAAAGAACGGTCGATGGACTATTTTACTGGGTTCCGCGAGGCCGTATTGCCTTGTCTAAAAGGCGGGTATGTACTGGTACATTAATGTACAATGATATCTGCCTGAAAATATAAAGGTGGGGATACAGATGGCATTGTCTATTCATTGTCACTACGTATTGCATAACATCAATAATATTTGACGATTATCATGAAATTATTTATGTTAATCAAACAAGTAATAATTATGTTGTGTTTTAATAATTGTCATGATTATTTGGACACCAAGATAATAATAATTATAATAATAACTGCTGAATCCGCCCCTTGAACGTGTGAGAAGATATAGTATTTTTGCCAAAGACATTGAACAAATTGAGAGTGGGCGCTGTATTTCTAAACAGGAGTTGGAGGTTTGGAAGCAAATGTGCTCTGTGAGAAAGGTGTGGGGAAGGTATTATTTAGCAATCAAAGAGGGAAAGACAGACGTGTTGTTTGGCGCTATTAGATCCGGGGACATAACTCCCTTCTGCATGGTTTCATTTGGTTCATGTACATCTTATCTTGATTATTTGGATTTGGAGCAGTTACTGTAAACTACTTGATGAACAATGCTGTGCAAAATACATTGTATTTCCTTAGTACTTTTACCATATCATGCACGCTGTAACTAAACAACGCTTTTTCATGCTATCGTGTTCTCTTTTCACGTTGACATGAACATGTACCTGCAATATTACACGAGTATGATTGATTGGAGTCATCATCGTATCATCTCTCTTACACTATTCTTCTTTAAATTCACATTTCTCCATTTCTGTTCCCCACTTTTCACTCTCGTCTTGCTGTGTTGACATAGATCTTCCCTGTATAACTATGATTTTATGTTGTCTGTTCTTTGTCTCTTGAATTTCTTTCCCGCCTCTCTTTCTCTCATATTATCTTTTTCCCCGTCTGTCTGTCTCTGCCCCTGTCTCCTTCACCTTCTCATGACTAGTTTACTTTGTGATCAACTTCAGAATACCCCACCACACAAGTAAACCTCCTCCAAACCCTGACTCTTACCCCAACTCAAAGCCTAATCATACTATATCAATGTGTGATCTAGTATTAAGCAGCGCAGTACTATTAGTCAGTCTTCATCTTTGTCTATATAGTGTTAGGATTTGAGTCAATTTTGTATTGTGTCCCGTTGCGAAAAAAAACTTACCATCGATGGTAATTTTGCCATAAATGGCCAGTACCATGGTAACAGGGCTCAAAATCAAGGTTTTCATGGTAGTCACCATTGATGGCAAACTTGCCCTCAATTGTACGTTTTGTGCAACATGCAGGGCCCTGGGGTTTGCCACCAATTGGATGCGCTAATGCCCTTTGGTATAAAAGTATTACTCCAATTACTCAGTCCCCTCGTTTACTCAGTCCCCTCGTAGAGGACTTAGAACCGTCGGCCCCTGGTTGTTAATATCTACAAGCATTATACAGTCAAACCTGCTTTAGTGACCACCTGTCTACAAAGACCATGTGTACCTGTCTAGAAGGACCGTATTTTTTGTTTCACTTGAAAAGGGTTTCCAATTGAAACATGTACTAAAGGAACCTGTCTACAAAGACCCCCTATTATGTTTCCCTTGGGCGGTCGCTATAAACGGGTTTGACTGTACATCCTTTCTTAACATTCATTCAGGTAAAACAAAACAAGCCAAACCAAACTTAGAAATGATCATAGAAGCTCTCTTCTTTTTTTGTTGTAAATTTTATCTGCACAACAGTGTCTTTATTCTCATTAGATGAATTTCAATCTTTACAAAGTCAAAGTATTTCTCCTTGCATTTTCTTAAACCTGAACTTGCAGGAAAACAAGTGTTATAAATGCGGTCAAACTAAGATATAAAACGAAAAACGCAATGAAAATCCATAATTTCAATATTACACAATATCTAAATAGGAAATTTAAAGGGCCCACTATAATATCCAATAGTACTCTATATAAGGTAAAGTTAAAGAAATGTATACAAAGCAACATAATGAAAATGAAAATGATCAAATAACACAAACATTTGCAACTTATTACAGAATGAAATAAAGAAATTTGTCAAAAAGTAAATAATATCTAACAGTACGTTATAAAAATTGCAATTATTCAATATAACACGATTCACTAGCAACACAATTATAGAGACTTTCATCAAATCAGCCAAAGGTAACTTCAATGACCTTATCCATCATATATTGAAATGTATGAACATTACACTATTGAATTTTGTAATATGAACACGATTTCTATGGGATATACAAAGGGGTGCCGAAATTTCCTATGAACGGATTTCTCGAAAGTCTTAGCGATCGTGCATAGCACTCATCCACTATTGATGCAGTGAGCTGCAAAAGGACAACCAATTCTATCTTTTAAAACAAAAAATGGCGTAGGATCATTCAGATTTCACAAAACTTCTAGAAGTATATGTAGTTCCTGATGAGATTAAACAAGATCACAAAATCTTTCAAGAAATCTATCACCTATAGAAATGTGTGTAAATGACAATGGCAAAAACTATAATCTGAACATGATTTCTTCAGGCAATACAAAAGATAATTAATCTTGCTCATTATTTATTTCTTGAAAGTCTTTCTGATTGTATTATCAATACATAAGGTGCTTGCTTCCCCAAATCCTCGCGTGTAATAATTATACAAAAGTCTTTTTGTTTAAATGTTGGATATACTTCTTTAATCTAATTTTGAATTACAAAAGAAAAAATGGTTTCATTGATATCCTTGCCAAAGTGGCATTAAAGGTTTGAAAATATATTTTTGTAAATGGCCATACTGTATCTCAATGGGGATACTACAAGGGCTAACTAGAACAGCGCCATCTAGTGCCCAATATTGATTTCATTAATACAGATGCTTACATGTACTAAAGTGGAAAGGTTTTTGGGCATATAATATTTGTTAAAGTGAACTTAAGTGTAAAGGAAATATAACACCATGCAAACCTAGAATTAGGTCAGGATTCAATATTGTTCCCTCTAATATTGTGCCCTTTATAAAACAAAAATAATATACTACCTACAAAATAACTAGCAATATATGATGTCAAATATTTTACACATACATGTACATATAAGGTCAATAGAATATATACATTTCCTTTAACATTTAACTTTTTTCGATCATTAAATATCTCATTTCGTTTTGAGTAAATAGTACAACACACAGAGAGTACTGGTATGAGAATCAATTACAAATTACAAAACCACAGAAAAGCAAAGAAAAGAAACATAATTTATAACCCCTTTGGCGCTCTTTATGAATTGCTTATATACCATTTTCCATAAACAAACACACCCACACACACACATGCACTCACAATACACCGACATATTTTCTTGAAAAAATATGTGCCCTTACACTATTAATTCAATAGTGCCGTCCACATAAAGCATTACCGGTACTTTCCTCTGGACGACATTGATCCTTATGGATGGAATGTGTATGACAAGGGGGCCAGGTGTTAACGGCAACGACTGACCATTTTCAATGAGTTAGGGTAATCTGTTTGCATGCCATGACACAAAACTGAAACACCTTAGGCTTATATTCAAAATATTTCTCACATATAGGATAATTGCCCTACATAGCAGTGACTACAAATTATGAAAACCACATGACCTCAGCTATAGCTATCTGTATTAAGACATAGCACATTTAACTCCATTAAATTCATATTGTGCAGTCAAACCTAAATATGATCGGGTAGTTCCTCCTCATATCAAACTTCCTCGAATAGATTTATCCTTTAAGATAAGAACTGTTTTCTCACCATAGATCTTCCTACATTATTATTTACTAAGCAAAATAACAAAATTATCGTAACTGATATTCACGTTAAAGTGTGAAGAAATGAAACAAGAAGGAAAATATCAAAATTCAACAAGTATATGTGAAAGAATATATTCCTTTGTTTTTGTGGGTACCTAATTATTTTTAATCTCGTAAGCACCTGATAATACTTGACAGCCTTATTTTCTTTTACATTATTTCAAAAAATAAAGCCAAGATAAAAATGTTTCATTTTTAAAAAGGAAAAGAGCATTTAACAAAAAATGTAATGACACAGTCCTAACTTAATTGTTATAGCACTATGCTTTACAACATGATGGTGGGGGCATTTACATCAGCACCTGGCACTTTATAGGATGCCCAGAGTTATTATTGTTACTATTATTATTATTTAGAATGATTTTAAATGGGTTCATGTTCATGGCATAGCGGATTAAAGAATGCGGGCTCAGCCCCAAACCCACCTGCCCTGTATCTTCTGCCCCCTGCCTATATATACCCAAGCAGTGAGATTCCCCAATCCCCCAATGTATATGTATGATTAATTTGCGTAGGGTCCCTTCCATAATCACAGAACTTCCAATCAAGATAATGTTAGTTTTTACACAATTTTTACACGAGAATGAAGTTGTGTGAAATATTTCTACACAACTTTTACAATTAAATTACAAAAAGCGTATATCTGAAAGCTAGCAGTAGGTTATAACTATATAAAACATATGTGGTTTAATACACTATTTTCTAAACTTTTAATTTATCTAAGCTCTACTGATTTTTGTCTAGTTTCTTTAATATGAATTATAGATTTGTACTACAAGGCACACCATGTTAAACTCACGATAAAACATTCAGCATAAACCAGTTTGCCCATTTTTCTCTAGGATCTCTATCTAAGAATGAGGATTAGTCCTTCTCTTTCATCCAAACTCTACTCAAAATATAATGCCAGGAACATATATATGTAGGTTATCAATGAAGGAAATGCAATCTAAAGCAGCTTAGAAAAAAGATCTAGAAAGGATGAATGAATTTCAGTGCTCTTGAATAGCATTTAGAGGGCGCTTTATCACAACATACATTGTATACCCTTGCCTATCCTGTTCCCCAAAAGGTCCTTACGTTTATAGGGCTCCTTAGCAAAATTCATATTACATATCTTAGCTCATCTTGTTCCGAAAGGGCCATTTTATAGTTGACAAATTCATCTCCTACTCAGAGGCAGAGCCATACAGGGATTAACTTGTATCTTAAAACAGAGTAAACATCCTTCTATTACTAAACCAGATGATTGTCTTTTTTTAATCCCAAGGTTTCAGAAATGAGAAATGATAAGTAGAATTCCTTAGGGACGATATTCCTTCTTAGATTTGTGCCATTAAAGTGTATCAATTATCTAAAACTGATTTGTGTACTGCTAGGATCGATAAAACTACCCCAATTTTTTTTCTTCATGGCTTTCAATCGGCTAACGGACAAAGAGTATGAAGAAAATACGGAATAACATAAAACCGCATAACGGAACTCAAATATGCATCCTATGAAACAGGAACATACATGTATAACCTTAACCAGTAATTACTTATTAATTAGACGTTACCTGATTTAATTGCATAACAAAATTTACTCTTTAACTTTGGTGATAGTTCACTACAAAAGTTGACATATTGAGGTTTCTACATGAAAATTGTGAGTTCTACAAAAATGAGGTATTTGATGTATAATTGTCTTTCTCTACTTCAAACAGGCGGGATAATCAGGATTTCTTTTGGTTAAACTCATTGGCAACTATTTAATTTGAATAAAGCATGCACATATTAAGACATGTTCACAGATGATGCGATAATCTGCTTCAAATTAACTGGCAGGGAAAATAAAATGATACAAACCTAGCCCACTTCACTTTTCTGTACAAATACACACAGATAAAGAGAATAGACTTCCACTTTCCATTTCACTTGCCTATCACATCATATTTTTTAGCATTAGCATTTTACAGCAGTTTTACCACACAAAATGTCAACAAGACCTTAAGGATTTAATCCCAAGTTACCGTATATCTTGAGCTTATTATTAAAGAGTAAAGTACCATAGCATTAGCATTTTACAGCAGTTTTACCACACAAAATGTCAACAAGACCTTAAGGATTTAATCCCAAGTTACCGTATATCTTGAGCTTATTATTAAAGAGTAAAGTACCATAAGCAAAGGAAGAGGTATATAATCTTACAAGGCTAATGTTAGAACATAAAATGAGATATAAAGTGTATCTTGACCTTAATATTTTAACACTTACTTTAAGAGAGTAAAGTACCTTTAGTAAAAGAAGAGATACAATATAACAAGGCTTAAGTTAACATGGAATCATAATTTCTCCTCTTTAAAAGGGATACCGCAGTACTTGATTTTACTTCAAGGTTTTCTTACATAAACCTGTATCTCGGCACTATATGAATGGTATCTCAATACGTAGTTTCAAGTACAGGTTGTAATATAGTTACATGGGTATAATTATATCAGGCTTGAACGAGGTTAAGACTGAGGATAACCAGGAGGTGTGAGTTGGTGTAGGGGACTTTCAGTGGTAGGCTATGCTCAGCTTTCTGCCTTCACCAACAGTTCCACTCGGATGGACACAAATTTGAAGCTGATCGAGTTGCCGCTTTCAGATTGTGACTTCAAAGTTCGTTCCCTCGGGATGTAAATAATCTGATTTGAAACAAACCTGTTGGTCTGTAAAAACCCAAAGTCATACCTTTACCGCACACAGGGTCAATTAGTATATGTTTCAACATTATATGCCAATATATTTCTCAAGAGCTCTCCCATCTACATCTAATCTAAACCAATCTACAGGTCAGTGAGATGAGTAAACACTCTGTATTTCACTGCACCTTTTTGTAGCCTAAAGCTTTCAACCGCTAAATTGGGATTCCCATTCTATGTGCAGCAAATACATTTTAAGCTCATTGCAAAATTCCCCTTCACCACTGACACAAATAATTATATTACCTCATTTAATGAAGGCAACTTAACCAGCTTTTGCTACAAAAAAAAGTAGTTTCCTTTAAACAAAAACATATGCAACCTCAGATAAGACAATTTCCTTTTTCTTTTTTACAAGCTAAGACAGACAAAGGCATATTCTCCATAAAATCATTAAACATATATGAAATAAGCAAACAAAAAAACCACAAAACGGTGTCATACGTACAGTGTATATGTTTTATAATTTTGTATATAATGTCCTAATAAAAAATATAAGGGGTACATTAACTTATGTGTTTTGAACTTTCGTCATCAAATTTCCTCTAGTTTTGTAAAGTGTTGCAGATTGATTTTGCTTACAGTAGAAAGTATACAAACTAAAACTAAAACACTTCAGATTGCCTATGGCTACAATAACAAAAAAAGAAAACAAAAGTTAACGGTGTCTGAAGCTCTCTTCATTAAAGCATAAAGAACTGTCATCAACCTGTAAATCAATTCCACTACTATCAACAAATAAATCATTAAAAGAATAGTCTCTTACAACTTAAATCATAAACAACACAAATGTCAGGCCAAGTCATAATTTCATTGGCTAACCTAACGAAAGAACCTAGTAACATAAATTAAACATAAAAATAAGATGAAATCCTTTAACTTTTTTTCAAATTTAAAAAATCACATTTACGATTGCTGCTGCATAGTTACATTAAGTGGTAATCATTTGGATAATCACTTTTCGTCTTTCAAAATCACACACACGACTATACATAAAATCCTATAATATGGAATCCACAAACGAGCCCTCTATGACGTGTACTAGACTTTATCTCTTGCTATGGTGATTTAATACATCCATTTCAGTCGACTCTCAATAATATCCTGCTCTGTATTTGTAATTGGTGTCTTTCCAACAAGGCAATTGGTACAACTCATTCCCCATCATCATCCCCCCCCCCTTCAATACAAAAGGAGGGGAATTTTATTGGAGTATTTTGTACAGGTCATCATCTATCCTAGGTAAAATGTTAATAATGCAGACAAAAATACATTTCCCACTTCTAGTGACTGATGACTGTGTCGATACCTTCGTCCAATATTTAATAATTTCTCCTGTTTTCCATCGACGGATCATTCTACAGACGTCAAAGATGATGATTGCTTTGCCGTTAATTTCCTTTTCCTTTCCTTATTTCAAATGGAGAGAAGAGAAGAGGTGGAGGGAAAAGAGAGGGTTAATATTTGATTTTGACTTCAGACTCGGTGGGCAGACACTCAAATAGTCCAATTACGATGTGCTGTGTTTGCTTTGCTGCTCATTAAAAACCCATGTTGGTATCTCGCAAAGGGAGGCTCGTCACCTGGCGTGATAGCTCGATGCAGTGCTTGCTGTCTTAAAGATAAAGTTGAGTTCCGGTCATGCGATTGCATTGTGAAAGAAACGGTGTGGAATCTATCCGAAAAGGTTGATCATCTGTCATATAAGTATGCGTGTGTATTGCAAAGTTCTGGAATCATCAAAATGATAAGAAATTTGGCCAAGTCTTGGTAAAGTTACAAGCACTGTACACAGAAGGATGTATATGGGACTACACGAACACGTGGCGTAAAAATCTGTCCCGATTTTTACGATGTTACATGCCATCTTTAGAATATGAAGGCATTTGAAGAGCCATGCTTTTCAGGGAACATGTTTTATCTGATGTTCTTCCACCCTTGTATAATAACAATGATAACGCTCACAAATAATTTTTCACCTCTTCCCAGAACTCAACCTTCTCTTTAAGATTCTGTTGCTTGTTTCTTGAGTTTCGATGCCATCCTTAATGTCTTTGCTGAATCATGAAATAGTACAAGTAATTGACTAAATACAATGAAGTTGCTCATTTTTCATGATGCACGATGCAAGTTCTGCTTCTGTCGGTTGTTTCTTGACCCATCAATCTAGTGTGATATCATCTAGCTGATGCAGTGCTCGTTGTCTTAGATTCTGTCACTCGCTTTACTTCTGTTCCATTTCATCAAATTTGTTATCAATAACATCTGCCACAATTCGAAAACGTATTCGAAATTATATTCAACCAACGGCCAATGAAATGCAATGATTTTAGAAGTTGACATAACTCATTAAACCTTTTGCATTGATAGCAGGTTAGATGAAGCAGGGCCCTTCCGAGATGTAGATGCCATCTTTGACCTCTTTGCTGAATCAAACAGAGATACTGAACTGCACATGTTGCAGATTTTCATTGCTTCTTCACCATCATTCTCTATTAGATTCAGCTTCCCTATCTCCAAGTAGTGGTAATCAGATGATAAAGCAGGAGGATGATGATAGTGGCGATGGAACGATGTTACTCATGACAAACAACGTTGGAAAACATAACATTGGTAATGTCACTCATGTTGGCAATGATCAAAATTGATAATGATGATGATGAGAATGGGCCGAAGAGTAATCAAACATGGTTGTGAAGACAATGATCATTAAAATATTGAAGAGCTAAAGACGGTAATGAAATTGGCATAAAAAAACCATGGACAGTGATAGATAATCGAACCATTCAGAGAGCTGACATAACCAGCGATTAAAGCTAACGTTTCAAGACTCTCCCTTCATTTCATTAACCATCTGATGTAGTAACCAAGCTTCGGTTACATATGCAACTCGTTTTTTAAGTACTTCCTCTTACTTTCCTCAAATCTATCCTGAGAAAGAAAGAAGAAAAAAAAAGAGTCTCCTCGAGATTTGGGTGGGCGGATTTTATCGATAGGAATCACATTAACCTATGAACTACTGTGTTCTTTTATTTCCATAGGCTTAGTACAAACATCACTTGGTTTCTGTAGTCATTGGAGTAAGCAGACATTAGATTGTTCCTTGAAGGCAAGAGAGTTCGTTCAACTCATTCCAGGAGCTGAAAGTGGGCCTGGCTATCGTCCTGATGTCATGGAGATGTCAATCAAGTCCCACTGTTGCCCTGATGACCCGTTGCATTTGGCTACGGTGGGCGTGTCCTTACCGCCGGTAGCTTTCTCTAAACACAGACCGCTGGGACTGTGGACAAAAGTTTTGGCCTGTGAGAAAAAAGAAATTGAAAAGTTTGTTAACAAAGTTCTTACAACTTTTGGTATCCATTTATGTTATTCTCTTGCCATAACTGCCCATTTTCAGGATTCTCAACTTGTTGAGCCTTGTAAGGATGATCCCTAATGTTCTTTTATTGTTGTTCATATACATTATTGTATTTCACTTTTTACTTTGTATAAACGAATTCTTGTACGCATAATAGATGCGCAATGAAAATGACAAAATACAGCGCAGTGAATATGGTCTTATATTTACTGCTTTTCTAACACGTAAAGTCCATAGGCTTTTTCATGAGAGGGTAATATGGTCTTATATTTTACTGCTTTTTCAACACGTAAAGTCCATAGGCTTTTTCATGAGATGGTAATATGGTCTCATATTTACTGATTATCTCTTTTAAGGCCCTTTTACACTTTCACGGATCGCATCACGGATCATCCCGGATCTTAATCCGGGGTGTTCCGGCATGCGACACCACGATTTCTTCTCGATGCCGGTGTGGATACGTTCCGAACTGGGTGTATACACGGGCAAGTACGGTGTCTCCACGGACAGACAAGGTAGCAACGCGGACCACGCCGGAAACGCATACGGAGCTAACACGGATTTCAAGGAAGAGCCCGGAGGCTACTGGGTACTTTTACGGTCCTGACACGGAGGTGTACGTTGTCTATTGGGATATCTCCCGAATGTTGACGGGTGACTTGAGCTTGTAGGCGCTCATTTGATATATATACGGAATTTCAAACCCGGATGAAACCGGTGTTAATACGGACCTCCCGGTGTCTACACGGACTGTCCCGGATGTATTCGGCGGCTACACGGAGGTACACGGTGCCTACAGGGAAGAGGACGGATTGTTTCATCCGTGAACTCCGGGATGAAAAATTAAGCAAGTTTAATTTTTTTCCCGGATATGCCGGTACGCCAAGGATCACGCCGGATGCCTCCCCGGTGTAAACACGATAATGCCGGAGATAACACGGATGATCCCGGAGCGACGATCCGGGATGATCCGTGATGCGATCCGTGAAAGTGTAAAAGGGCCTTTAGGATTACAACAAGTATACCGGTAATACGATTTTGTAAAACCACTGCTCAGATGTCTGATACAGGTAATAATAATAAATATATCCCAGAATGCCAACTCCATTGCCAACTCTGTAAATGCTTTAAAAGGCTTGCGTTTTTTGCATAACTTTGTAAAAGTTAAAATATTCAATATTCTGTTAGGGGTGTACTCGCTTATGTTGGATATTGTATACGTGGTACATATTATTGCATGAGCTAAACGCTCAACAAATTTGAAAAATAATTTAAAAGGGAAATAGATTTTGGAATAAACCATACCCATTCCACTAATCCCTACTACAGCACACTATGTTAATCCCAGATATTCAATTCCATTTTATAAATTTTTCCCTCCCCAATATGCATTTTCATGAACCCTGAGCAAAAAAGTAATTGCATGTGACATCCATCTCAAATGAATGCTCCTATGTATTAAAACACAATACTCTGTACATGAAATCAAGCATGAATTAAGATGCAGTTCAACACCCGTAGGCCTCCATGTACATATGGATTTCATCTTGGGAGAGAAAAAGGGAGAATCCCTACATTTGATTCATGGAAACAGAAAACACACAAAAAAAGCTGTATGGCCCATACTTGTAAAGATTTGATTTCTCCATTTTCAGATTGTATTGAGATCGTTATGTGATGAAGTTTTTTATCTTCTTTTGAAGGAAAACAAAAATCAGTTAATGGATGATTTCTTGTGAGCCTGATGCCTCCCAGGACTGGACGTATGTGATTTGACTTTTCATTGTTATATAAACTGGTTGTTTGTTGAAGGCCTGTCTAAAAGAAATTGACTACGTTTTACCTGACGTAAAATTACAATTTTCATTTATTTATAATCAATCATTTTGCTGTTCATCAGTTTCTGGTAACAACTTACATCATCTTTGTAAAGCCACTCCTGGTTGCCATGTTTTCCATGGCATTTAATCATCACTACGTCTTTATAATGAGAGTTAGCCGAGGCATCTAGACATAGATCATCGTGCTTGATCTCATTCTGTTTGGTAAGGGCGAATATCTGGAGAGAAACATTGGGAAAGACAAAGAAAATCATGGTTATACATACATGTACATCTTTTACTTTTCTTCCCCTTTAATATGCCCCGCCCACTTCACAATAGCTAAAACAGAGGGTATTATTATTAGTGTAAACAGAGGGGTAGAATCTTGGTGATGTTATTGTTTAACTGTGTGATAAACCTGAATCCTCATTCAACCTTTTTTTGGTTGATGTAGATAAACTTAAAAGTTCTTGGAATGGTAGTATCATTACCAAGTAGTATCATTAGAAGTCCTTATCAAAATGATTGAATGAAAGTAAATTGTCTTGACATTCAAGTTTCATAGGGCAAAGTTCTGCTGATAAAAAAAAGATTACAAATTCAAAATAAAAATCAAAGTCAACGTTCTGTAAATTCAGCTAATGTGAAAGTTTTAGCAGTGATGTTACAGCTAGCTGTACAAGGTAATTGTCCCACGGGAAACCTGCAACAAAGTATTACCCAAAATTGAAATTACTGCTAGTCGCAGTCAAACTCCAGCTTCATTGTAAACATGCTTTACAAACTAGCCTACGAGTCATGTTTTTAATCCATACATGATTTTCTCTCATTTAATCTCTCAGAACTTCGTAAAGTTATCAGGAAATAGTAGAAATGATGCATTAAAAAAAATAAGGAAATGAGGGAGAAGACATGCAGACAAACAAGCCAGAAAATGCTTAAATTTCAATGATGGTCGACACACTGTTGGTGTTACATGCACTTTACAGCGTACATCTTTATGGCAGATTTATCATTTCATGTATCTCTTCCCTATGCGGAAAACCACTTTTCAAGGATTCACTTGCACGTATAGTGTTGAAAGATGCATCACTTAAACAGCTACAATTGCTGGGATATTTCTGGATTACTAATACAAAGACAGATGTAACATCCATACACTGTATCTCTTCAGAAATTCACTTTTAATAACATCTGTGAGGATAAGACTACTGACAGCCCGTCACCATTGCCCTATTCCATACTATTTTACATGTATCATAGCTAAACAAGACATTATAAAGCTGATAACCATTGTACTGCATTCCAGTAGATAATGGCTATGCAAGAATATTTTCAATAAGAAAAGTTGTCTTTCTTTTTATAAAAAGCAGAAACAACCTTCAAGTAGACCCAAATAATTTTTCAAAGGGATCAAACTGCATGACCAGGGTAGTGTTTCACAAAGATCCTAAGTTAGCATCCTTGAAAATATTTAGTAAAAGTTATTTTAAAAGGCATAAAATGTTGATTCAAATCATTTATATTTTCTATTATCATAGGTGATTTCATGTTCTTGATGTGGAATTCATGAAAAGTCTAAAATACTTGAATTTTTGCTTTTGAACATATTTCATTATAAGACTACAAATGGCCCTCCATAATTTCTAAGGCCAACTTAGAGTTAAGTTTGACTTAGAATCTTTGTGAAACACCCCCCAGATGCTATAACGAACACTGATTATTCCATTTCAGCTTCAGGTACATACTGTATACCAAACAACAATTATCTGCCCAGTGGCATTAGGAATTTCTTTTTGAATTACCCCCAGATCATCTGTAAGTTTTCATGCTACATGCCCGCTAATTTACAGAAATTGCCTCTTTAAAATGATAGTAAATTGGTCATTCATGCTACCATACACATTTCACCTGAGTATATGCCCATTCTATTTCATCACATTCAGTTCCTGTGCTATTTCATTACATCATCGATTCAGAGCCGAAAGGGCATTACCTCTCTGTTTCATTATATATATAGAGTTTAATTCCCAAAAGAGCTAAATCCATTTTTGTAACTTCAGAGAAAAAAGAAATTGTTTACAATATTTTGTACAGGCGTCTATAAAGGAAAAGTGATATTAAAAGGTGCATTTTTTCATAATTGCTCCCAAAATGTATGTAAATAATTTTGTTGAAAGACGGGTACTTAAGTGAACAATGCTGATATCACAAACTCAATTTTCATCAAAAGTGTATTTAGCTCCTTTTGGAATTAAGCTCTTGATATGAGTTAATGACCCCCTGGCTCCAAACAGACTTCATGCAGTTCTTTCTATGCAACTAAACATGCGCTATCATTCATTTCAGAAGAGTCTTTCATCGTTGCAGGTATATATTTGTTTACCGCTGTATTATAGAAGCGTATTAACTCCATGGGTACTGTTACTGGCTGCAGCAGGCAAATATAAACACATGAGTACAAAGCATATCAACTGTAATACTGACACAAAAATACATCAATGAAACACAATGAGACATAATTATACAAAACTACTAGATACATGTTATATACATGTGCATTCAGATTCTAGAATGGTTATTGGCAAGAAATAAAATGAAAGGAAAAGCCTTGTTAAAGGCATCGTTTAACAATGTTAAATCTGAGATGCACGGTCTACGTGTTATCAGTGTCTGAGATATGGTGTAATATTGAAGCCCTAAAAAAATTGCGTTTCAAAATAAAGAAGTGCCTCAAAAAATTAAAAATCTTTGAGTGACCGGTTTTACCATACTTGTTTTCCCCAATAGACTGTAGTGTTATGAAAACTGTTAGGAAAACTCAAAATTTGGTTTCGATTTCCAATCATAAATATCTTGATAATCAGACAGGTGATCGGCTTGTAAAAGTCACAGTGTTCCTGACTGACCTAAAAGTTTATAATTATCATTGCAGCATGATCTAAATCCAGGATTTTGTTTCAGAATCTGAGACAAAGTATACCGGATCCCTTTAAGAACTTGATGGTTTGGGGCTGGAAAACATCTTTCGATGGGGACATAAAATGAAGGTCCTAGACACAAACAAAATACAATAACTGTACCCATAAAAATCAACGAACAGACAGTATCCCTCCTCATAAAATGACAGAAAGGGATTCAACGTCTTCTTTTTTCTTCAGGTAGGACGATAATTAGACCCGACTTTGATATCTAAACCATGATCTCAATGTCTTTTTGGGTGAGAGGGGCAAAGAGATTGTACCTGGAAAACAAAAGCACAAAATTGAATTTGCTACGCTTCTGTCCTTTTTTGTGTTAGTTGTTTTGGTCGCCAGCCCACCCAAGAGAATAGCATATCATCATTTGCCTTACAGGAGGTCACGATCCCTACATTTAGTTACATTCTTTACATTTGTTCTTTTTTATTTGTAGTGAAGGGACAAAGAGAGGATGTACAAAAGGAATAATCTACCATTGTTGACAATTTAGACTATTCAAAGGGTGTATCTCACTGAGCGGTGAATGCTTGCAAACGTAGCGAATTTGGGGTTTCGCCAGGCAAACAGTTTTCATTGTCGCAAAGAAACAACATTTCTTTGCGAATTTATTTTTCCGCAAACAGTTGCAAGCGAACGCAGAGACGAACCATAATTTTCACAAACATTCATCAGAAAAGTTGGCAAATCCAAATTCGCAACATTCGTAAACATTCGCCGCTCAGTAAGATACACCCTTTACAGATGGAAATGGTTTGTGTATAGATGTAGCCAAAGAATTTTTATTCTTCTTCTGAATGAAGATTTCAAAAAGTGTGCAACTGCTAGCCGTCCTTCTGCTGGGCACAGGACATTTTGGTCAAATCCTCCAATCTATTTAGTCTCATAATGAAAGGATTAAACAAAAGTCATATCTAGAAGCGATATCCTACATGTGTGATTGTTAATATGCATTCAGTAAGGACTAAAATTTGAAGTGAAAATATAGTCAAAGAAAAGTCAAAACTTTAAATTGCACATTAGAAAATGTACGCCTGTTGGGTGTGTATCCCTTAGCAACCTTCTGTTACTAACCTGGTTGCCGCCTTGGCCGTGGCAAGAAAAGATGCCCACTTTCTCGTTCTCCTTCCTCCCCATATTATCTAGGCACTTGTGAGTCTCTATATTACGAATCTGCAGAGGAAAAAAGATGAAAAGGACGAGAAATATTACAAAAAGTGATATAATAATGAACTGTAACCACTGTTTAATAGTACATAGTTTTACATTATCAATCTGCAGAGGATGAAACATGAGGGAGAGGAGAATTATAACATCACAAAAAATTTGTTCGCACAGTATGAATCTATTGCCTTTCTTGTGTAACCTTGAAAAGTCTTGGAATTTATGTCAAGAATGCGACTGATACGCAAATAGCTGTACAACTGCATCTCTTCCGGTCTTGATTTACACTCTTCAGCATCTTTTAAATAGCTTTAGATTGGCAACACTTTACATCGAACCTGCTGCTGCAAGGGAAGCTCAGTTACCTATTACCATTATCTTAACTAGACTATTCTCCTTCATAGGGAGATTGACATTCTCGATTACGTTTCTTTGTGTTCTGATGGAACGCCGATCTTGAAATAAGATCATTACCGCAAGCTACTTCAAAGGTCCTGTTCATACTCAAACCAGAAATGTCTTTATTACGATTTGATTTTCGTGTTGACCATTGCCTACCCTAAAGCCTCATTCATATAAGTAGTAAACTGCCTCAAATCCTGAATTATTCATCCATTCTATGTTTTTGATTTCAAATTTGTTTTTAGTTGTCAATTTAGTTTTTGTAGTGTTTAGATTCTAGTTTTTAGTTATTTTTAGTTTGTTATTATCGTTTTACACAATAAGTGTACTTCTGGCTCCAAACTCTCTCCTATGCCTACCACATACCTGGACTCTATGAGCTTTATAAAAACACATCTATGAAACTCCAGGAATCGCCCCCCCCCCCCCCCTCCCTTCACCTCTCTGCCCTCCTGATTCTATATCCGAGTATATACAACTTGTGAGTATTTTACGACCCTACCTCTCTCTTTAAAGTGACTCGATAACAACATTTTGAAGGTTGATAAAAAAACTGTAATTTTTTAATGAAATGTTACTTTTATATTCCTTCTACTGTACTAACCCTCTAACATGCACAAATTCTGTAAAAAAAAAATCAAACCCCAAAGACATTTATGGTTTTCTTTGAAGGCGTCACTGAGCGACAACCTCTAACAGTGAATTCTTCCAACCGTTTTCGAATTTTCCCAAATGTTTTTCCACAAAAATATGAGATAAAGCAGGCTTTACAAATCTTTCAACACTTAAGTGTCTGGAATGGTATATAGAGCCAATTCATTGCTTTGAGACGATTTTCATTCACCTAGATTGAAATTAAATTGTAATAATACAGTTGGGAGAATCAAGGAATTGATCAAGTCATTTTCCCCCAATTTGTATCATTAACAATGGTCCGTTTTCACTCAAACTTTCAGATTATCGTTAATTGTACATCTACCATTGAAGTCGCTCCCTGAGCCACATTTTCTCTCATCTGAACAATGTTACCAACAGCCTTTTCACACACAGCTAAAATTCATCGTATCTAGAGATGATTAGAATCATTGTGTTTAACTCAACAGTTTTAAACATGTTTATAGACAAAATTTCCCAGTGTGAACATCCTTTATACGATGTTGGGATAGATACGAAGTCGCGATCCATACGCCCCTAAAAGCAGGCTGCAGATACGAAGTTCGTATCTAGTGAGCTTGACATTTTGTGTGTGAAAGGTTATTCTTGTTTAAACGTGTTTCAGACGTGTTTAAACTGGATGGAGCGTGTGCTTTGATTGATGTGACATGACCTTTAATGCGCAATGGCACTACTGCGCATTTTACGAGCAGTAGTTAATCACGAAACGATTAACGATCGCACCAAAATTTCTGTGTGTGAAAGGCTCGTGATTAGTTTAAACACGTTCGAAACACGTTTATACTAGTCATGTTTATAGAATTTTAGCTGTGTGTGAAAAGGCTGCAAGTCCCTTTAAACCTTGCGCGTACCGTCCAAGCACAATCCACTACCCATAAAACCATCTGTATATACGAACCTCCAGCAATCGTTGAGTGCCTCACACAGACACTAACCCCAGTGACATCTAGCACTCGAGCAATGAAACACTATCCCTACTCAAACAGTCAAACACCAATTCTACCTACTCCCTTTATGCACTCAAGCTCTAGGGTACTTCAAAAACCCATGTTGACGTTTTATAGACCTGAGGTACATGGTGCTTTTGTCTGTTGAAGGTCAAATCGTTTTAATGTTGTATAGCACATGTATTTTCAAATTTGTTTCAAAACAAATCTTAAGTGTAACATGAATATATAGACAAAATGAAATTTGAAAAAATGGATATGATGGGGGAAAATAAAAATCCAAATGTAAAAACATAGGAGAAAACAAGATAATGAGGGGACTAAAAACACCACCATCAACAACACAGAGAGTGGGGTTGGGGGGGGGGGGAGAGCCAGATGAGAAAAGGTAAATAGGCAAGAAACATAAGAACAACAAAAACTTGTTGACGTTTATAGGCCTAAAGGTACAGTGTACAAGGTGTTTTTGTCTGTTGAAGTTCAGACAATTTAAACATTGTAAAGCACATGTGTTTTCAATTCTTGTTAAAAACAAATCTTAGTTTTAAAAGGAATATATATGTAGACAAAATGAAATTTGAAAATATGGAGATGATGGGGAAAGAAAATAAATTCTAGATATAAAAAGCAGCTTTGTTTTGCCAATGGTGTTCAGACCATTTAAATGTATTTCAACACTTTCTCTTGTTTGAATCTAAATATGTTATAATGAACACATAAGCATATGATGGGAAAGAAATGTAAATTTTAGCAATAGAAGTTTAGCCAAAGGCCCCCCCAAAGGGGGGGGGGGGGGGGGCAAGAAACAAAGAATTAATTCTGTTTGGCTTTATAAAGAGATGTATAGTTGAATGAAATGGTTATTCTACTCACTCTACACACAAATACATACCTCTCCTATAGTTTTAAAGTCCAATCTGAACTGGGACTCTGGATATATATTTTCTAGGTACCACTCAAAAGTGTGACACTTTAACCTATCTCGGAGCTTTTTCCTTTGGCTAACGTCACCAAATTCTGTTTTCCTCACACCTGGAAGAAAAAGAAGAGAAAAATCATATAAACTTTGTGAGATTTCGATGCAATTCAAAGCTAAGCCAAACAAACACATGGCAAGTAAAATCAGAGTTGATTAGACTGAATAAACTAATAAAGATTAAAAAATGCACATATCCTCTAATAATACATTTATCCCCTTATCAGTGTATATCTATATATAGATGTACTGGGACAGTTAATAAAAATGGAAAGTTCCAGGGGTAATACTAATCCCCCACAATATGTAGTGGAACCAAATGTACACATGCAGCTTTCCATACTTCAAATCAGGCTGTGTACAAGACCCTGTGCATGTGTAGATTTGTCAGTTTTCGTGTGTATCAGTGTCTGCACAATGAGACTACACTAGGCTCTGTACTACATCGGAATTGTGGTGAAATGTCAAATTAGAGACTGTGCTTGTAGACTAGTGCATACATGTGCATGTCGGCCAGGTAACAATGTGAATGATTGCCTTCAATGGTAAATTTCATCCCTGTTATACTTGCTCAGTCCATGATTCGATTTGCAATTGACTGAGCATGTAGACGAGCATGTAGACAGGCATGTCGCTACCTTGGTAACATGTCTTCAATAATAATCATCAAATTTCACCCTTGTACTGACATGATCTACATTTCAAATATAACTCTGTCTGGAGTTGGTAATTTCACACGAAGCATCCTTAAAGATACTCTCTTCTTTTTTAAGTCTAAAAATATATAAATTGGATAAATGTAATAGTTTACGGATGAAATTGCAGTTAAAGAATAAACATGCAGGAATTGAAAAATGAATTTCACACAGAATAAACAACAAACAACCCTTAGATTTCAAAAAAGTTCAGCTGGGTTGTCGAACCGTCTACCGAGAGTGGCATACAGTAAGTGACAATTGTTATATGCCACCAAAAAAAATTATTGACATGTCTTGATTATTTTTTTAATGGGGCCTTTCCATGTTATTGATAGTTGCTGATTTTCCCACGTTGTACCTTACCAAATCATTTCAAAATAATCAATAAGACTTCATTTAGAGAAAAAAAACTACCGTAAATCTCTGTGTATAAGACACACTTTTTTGCCGCCGAAAAAAAATGAAAGTCGGGGTGCGTCTTATACACAGATACAACTTTTTTTTTTCTTTTTTCTTGGCCCCCCAAATAGGGGTGCGTCTTATACACAGGTGCATCTTATACACAGAGATTTACGGTACATGTATAGAAATTGGATTAGATGTAAAGCTTTAAACTAGTACTAGTTTCAATAAGAATACAATGATATTTAAAATAAAGGACATTCTTATTCATGTGGCATTGCTACTATATCGTCCGTTTAGAGCCATAAGGGCATTAACTCATACAATTTTATACAGTTGACCTCCTTCTGGCTCTGAACAGAGGATATTCTTCCACTATCAAAGGAATATTAAGGACAAAGATTGAAAAAAATGTTTTCACCAAAAACTAGAACTCATCCTTGCCTTTAAACCCCAATGCACACAAAACCCATGCGCAGAGGATACATCTCCTTGCACTACACGACTGAACTCGGCACACTTGCTTTCCCTTCAAAATCTATTTAGAGTTGACAGATGATGAGTACATATTGACACACTGTGAACATGTAGATCTAAAGGGACGCTCTTAGGCTGCGCGACTGACTGTTCCAACTCTCAAAACTTGGATTGTCTTAGATTATTTTTTCAATTATAATCGAAAGCCCTTGAGAAATACATGACATTGTATGAGAATATGTCAATTTAAACAGGGGAAAATAAAGTTGATTGCTAAAAGTCACTTAGAAGCATGCACCTCCCCTGACACAAACCATCATATGTGAAGTAGAAATCATATTGAATGCAGTAAAAATCAATAATGACACAGTTAACAACTAAATTATTCATACCCTTACCAAGTTTTGTAGTTTTTAAAGTATGTGAAAAATCAATTTGTCCTAATTTTTGTTTCTTGAGAATGTGACATGTGAGAGCTTTACATCTACAATTATTCAACAAAGGCCCTAATTCAACCAGTCCACCTTTCATTCTTTATTTACTAAAAAACACCCCCAAAATACATTTACAAGGGATCTGAATAATTAAGGAGCTGTTCCTGATGCAGGCTTTACCATACCATGACAATGTACCCTGGGTATTTCATCTCAAAACACACCTCTCCCTAAAAACTGTACCCCATCAAGGACAATTAAACAAGTCTGCATATGTAGACTATAGATAAAAAGACTTGAACATAATCATGAAAGTAACAAATGATAAATAGCAGTCGAAAGTCAAAACACATCATTCTTCACAGCACAAACGAGAACAATTCTCAACATACATATCTCGTTTACAATTGATCGCAAAGTTTCAAGAGCGGTCGTTAATTCATTGGACTTCAACAAATGATTAAGCGTCGGTCGAAAGTCGAAACACATCTTTCTTCTTCACAGCACAAACAAGGACAATGCCATCCACGACATATATACACATCTCATTTCCAATCGATTTTGAAACCCAATGCCCGAACTGCTCAAGAAGTTTTCAAGAGTGCCCTGGTTGTTCGTTCTTTGGACTTCAAAGACTAATAGTCCATTTAGACTAAAGACAATTTTATACAAAACTCGTATAAAGCAATGTCATGTAAAGTATCATCAAATAGAAAATGGGTATACCTTTACAAACTCATTGTGCAAAGAAACTAGTTTTGAAGGTTGGGGTCAGTTGAAATGACCACTTGCTATTAAATCACCAATGCACGCTGACAATAATTCCTGCCAAGTTCTACAAGGTTAGTACAGTACAACATTCAGATGAGAATGGGACCCTGATTTGTTATCGACTTTCGTTCTAATCGATGCTGAAACTGCTGTTACACTATACCAATGTTTTGTTATTTGATGTTCAGACAAGTAACATTGATAATCCATGGCATAGCTATTCATATCCTTTTTATATTGTTGCATGTATAGAAGAACGTTGGTACTTGGGAGTCTGAATGAGTGAGAGGGGAGAGTCCGAGAGACAACCGCAAGAAAAGATCCATCAAAATAAACGAGCTGAAAAACACTTCACAGGTATCGGCTGCAGTGAAATCAATCAAGAACCTCAGTTGAGAAACAGATTTGAGGGTCCTTTTGGACTGTACTTGGAAAATAAACAAGGTTGGATGTTCCATTGAAGTGGTATGCAAAATAAAGCATTTATTCCAAGGATTACATAGTCTCTTGTCCCTTTGTATTAACGTGAAAATGTAATATTTAAAATGAGATTGCTGTGTAGGTTATGCACCCTACATACAGGATTGTTTTTTGTTTACTTGAAAGTCTTTCTCAATTTTTAAAAAATAAAAGCCATTAATCTTAAAGGAACTCTGTCCCATTTGCAGGCCAAAAAAATGAAAAGGTTAAATTCCAACGGCATTTGAAAGATGATACTAATTCAGAACTTCCCTAAAAAAGGTGGGGCTTGAAAATGTCTTCAAGTGGGAAAATAACGACTATTAGTTGTCAAATCGACTTAGGAGCTATAGAGCCAATAAGTAATAGTCTTGATTTTCAGACCATTGTACCGAATGGTCATACGTTTTATGCTGCGCAAAGATTCAATCAGTTTAATTTTGGCCATCACAAGAAGTGGGTTATTGATGTAGACAAATGCTAATGTACCCTTTACAGCTCATTTTATGTATGTTATTACCAAAAAAGAAAAAAAAGCCAGTCAGTCACTCAATAGTGTCTGACAGTGAAGTCTAACAAGTAAACAGGTTTCCTTGCATAATTTGAATATTAGGACACTGCTAACGTTTAAATTTCACAGATAGGACATACATGATTATATTCATAATTCCTGCAAAGTTCTACAGTATTTGAGGTTGGCTGCAAAAGGGACATAGTACCTTAAAAGATACAGATCAGAAAAAAGTAAAATTGTATATTTTTAAAAGTAGTAATCCCAAAAACTAATGAGATGTTAAAATGGTCTAAGGTCAAAGAAATTAAGGGGAGAGTTACTTCAAAATATGTTGTCTGTGGTAGTTTACTTCGATTTTGGAAGTTAAGCCAAAGTTAATTTCTGTGCAAATAAGTACAAGTGCATCTATTCCCACGTTAGTTGCCTTTATTTGGAGTGAATTTCAGTATTGTAAACTTGCAATAATTTTTACAGAAGATATAATTTATTAGCAGGTGGTATTTTGAATGTTGTGTAATGGAATGGAACCCCAAACCTATGGAGCAGGATATATTTTTGTAATTGGTCCCTTATATCATACCTGCCAGCCTTTCTTAGCAAAAATTGGGTATCTCTCAAAGAAAAATTAGGAATAGAGTGACTTTCTATTTTGTATAATTTATACACAGAAGTTTTCAGAAGAAGAGAGGATTCTAGGTGTCATAACAATAGCTTGGGGACCAATAATAGGAATCATTATTCCAAAGTAGGAATGATTGGCAGCTATGTTATACTCATGACTAACTTTTTGTGACTTATCTATATTAAAACACACAGCGTGTTTGAAAGCACAATCAAGGTATGAATTTTAAAAAGGTGTGTGAACGCAAATTTAAAGCTTTAAGGACCTCACCTCACCTGACCCTACTTCTATCTATTTATAGGAGAGTCAAGAGTGCAATCTTCTGTCTTCCCCTATCTGTTTTCCACAATCAAATTGATTCGGACGATTGAAGGGGAAGCTAACACCAAAGAGCACACTTCTCAAAGCTGTCATTGCCGTCAGGCTTAGCTTTCAATTCAAGTATTTGGGGTTGGGGGATGGTCGACCCCTCTGAGCGGCACCCTTGAATGTTAACATAACGCTCCGTTCACATCAGGCAGATACACTCATAATAAACCTGTGTTTACACATCATCTTGGGTGTGAATAGGGCTGTGTTATATCGCGTGCAAGTCTGAAAATTAAAAATTGTTCATTCAAATATAATTTTCCATTAACAAACAATGAACACTTGAATAAACATTTAGCTTCAATCTAAATTGTTGCTTCGATCAAGCTTAAATTTAATTAAGAGCAGGCCCCCAGAACAAGCTTCATCTTGGGCAAGGCTCTATTTATCCTCTGTCTATACTCAGAGCTCATAATGTGCTTCATGTGAAATATGCAAACACACGCTCCCTGGCTACTTGTCCAAATAGACAAGAGTCACATAAAGAGCAAGATACTTCAAATTGTAGTTTAAATCAGGTTTAAGTTTTAATATGTATGAACACATCGCCTAATCAGCTCCAAGAAGAGACCCACATGTGCACTCCGTCCATGCTCGGGCCATGTAACGTACTTCATGTGAAATATGCAGACGCACGCTTCTTTGCTACTGTGGTAAAATAGGAAGCTATTTGGGCTTGTAGAGAAGCAATCTACTTCAATCTAAATTCATTTTGTGGTAATTAAGAGCTAACAGTGAGCTTTCTTGCGGTGTAGAAATTCTCAGAGTATGTGCTCCTTCCTTCTGATTTCCAATGTTCGCTGATGCCTCGTTCACATAATCCCTTAATATAACCCCCTGCACCCCAAAAAACAAACACGTACCCCACGTATGTGTCATTCAGGGCTTGACACTATCAGTGCCCTTGTCCCTCCCTTCCCCCTTTTAAATCCGAACCCAATTTTTTTCAAAATTTTAAGCAGGAGTCCAATGCATCCAGACCCTAAAAATGTCAACTAGATCTCCTGTAAAAAAAAGCTTCCATGACACATGCCCTGGCAACAAATGCTCAAAGAACAAATTTCTAACTTTCATCCTTGGTCAAACACTATACCTAAACATAACCTTAAACTTGAGTACTTGACCTAAAAAAGGAATTGCATTTTAAAGGTAAAGATCAGTTTTGGAAATGCCCCCCTGTCAAAAAATGAAATGGAAGCTCTTATTACCAATCATGTTAAAGAATATATTTGACTACCTTGCCGAGAAACCGCCTACTAATATATTGATATATTTGGTAAATTATTATATCTATTTGGACCGGATAGATATTGCGCACGTGTGGCCCACGTGCCGCGTAGTCCCATATACATCTTTCTATGTACAGTGCTTGTAACTTTACCAAGACTGGGCCAAATTTCTTATCATTTTGATGATTCCAGAACCTTGCAGTACACACCAATACTTATATGCTATATGATCAACCTTTTTTGATCGATTCTACAACGTTTCTTTCACAATGCAATCGTATGACCAGTCTTTATCTTTAACCCGAACTGTATGTTTGTTAATAAAACAAAGCCCGAAGCAATAGTCACAGGGGAAATGTCAGAGAAACATTAGAAAGTGATTGCCAAGCCCTGTGTGCATGTAACTGTGCAAAACAAAGTCCCCCATAGCATCGACTACATTACAGGTAGCAATCATCCATATGTATGTATTAGAAGGAACACAAATGTGAAGCCCACTATACACTGACATCATTTGGTTTTGATAAAGTGGGTTCTACAAGTGGTTTTCCACCTAAGTGTGAACAAGGCTCAACCATGAATAGAATTTATAGAATAGAATAGAATTTATTGACTCATTCGACCCCCTTCTGGGGTATGAGAGTACAACACATTTACATGTCATGATAATGATACATAATAAAGAATACAAACATAGCTTAATAATACAAAGAATACAGAATACAACAAAACAACGATATAAAAGTATGAATACATGCCTAGCCACAGACAGCGAGGACATGACTTTGACATTTTTTCCCTTCCAGTCTGGCTTCTTACAAGCAGTGCCATCGGGAGAATAATGGGCACTGACTATTGCTCACGACATGGAATGATTTTTACACTCTGTGAAATGCGTTACCTAGCTTCCCAAAGTAGCTATTACACCAGGAGAGGAGAGGAGACGTAAGGCCACTTTCAAATTGAGAATGACAGTGGAAAGTAGAGACAAGCAGGGGGAGAGAGAGATGAAGAGAGAGAGGAAGAGAGAGAGAGAGAGAGAGAGAGAATGGAAGAGCAATACAAATACAAGGACACAGAAAGATAGACAAGTCATGAATATGAAGAGTGAGAGACAGATAGACAGACAGAGACAGTGACCGAGAGAGAGATAGAGAGAGGAGAGAGAGAGAGAGAGAGAGAGAGGAGAGAAAGAGAGAGAGAAAAAAAAGAGAAATAAAGACACAAGGACACAGAGAGGGAGAGAGGGGAGAGATGAAGATGCAGACCGAGAATGACAGAGTAAGAGTGTTTGACAAGAAACATCGATGTAGGGCAAGACTGAGATTGATGGAGATACACGAGGGTCCATAGGGGGTGGAATCAAGAAGATAGAGATAAAAGAAAAACAGAGAAGGGAAGAGAAGGAACAGAAGAAGAGACATGCAGAGATGAAGGTTGAGAATGACACTGACTACATAGGAGCTCAAGGACAAAGACGAAGATGGATACAAGGGACATATGAAAGAATGGAACAGACAGATAGATAGATAGACAGATAGGGAGAGAGAAAAAGATAGACAGATAGGGAGAGAGAACAAGAGAGAGGGGGAGAGAGGGAGAGAGAGAGAGGGGGAGAGAGAGAGATAATGAGTGAGAGTGAATGGGATAGGAAAATAAATGAATGACAGAAGAACTTATGCCACCAACTGATTAGAGTGATGTAAACTGCAGAGGTGGAGAAATTAAAAGTTGGCAGGAGAAAGTTTACTTTGGGAGAGGTTAGTGTAGAGAGAGAGAGAGAATGACAGACAGAGGGATAAACAGATAGAGAGAGAGAGAGAGAGAGAGAGAGAGAGAGGGAGAGAGAGAGAGAGAGAGAGAGAGTTAGAAAACATAGCTGGAGATAGAAATGGAGTGAGATTGAGACAGAGTCGGAGATAGAGAGTAAAAAGCAAACACGCAAATAGACATGAAACCTCATCCGCCTCAAATCGCTTCCCAAACCACCACAAATGTACAATCAAATCATGCAAAGTGCCTGGTAATGATGTCTCTCGAAACAACATCCCTCGCTCTGACAAATGGACATGCAACCTTAGACGACATCACTCGTGTCGACTCCAATTGTCAAGTGACTCTAGGCACTAAACGACTGGCAACTGACATCATTCACAATCTCTTCTTTTCTGGTTGAATTTTCTTTTGGTTGAAGCCTGATCGCAAATGTTTTTATAATCTGTTTTAATGACTTTAATCAAGCTTTTCTCCACTACAAAAGCTCTATTCATAAAAAGACAACATTCACATGACATTGTATTAGTAGAATTATGTGTGTGTGACACTCAAAATGCTAACCAGAAAAATGAAAGTGCAGAAACTTATGACAAAGAGAAAATAATTTGTTGAGCTGTAATTTGAAAAGAAAGAAACAACAAATCCTCTGTTGAGAGCTAGATGGGCATTAACTGTGCAGTATTTAGTTTAAGATAAAGTTGAGTTCTGGTCATGCGATTGCATTGTGAAAGAAAAGGTGTGGAATGGATCAGAAAAAGTTGATCATGTAGCATGTTAGTATTGGTGTGTAATGCAAGGTTCTGGAGTCATACAAATCATAATCAATTTGGCCCAGTCTTGGTAAAGTAACAAGCACTGTACACAGAAAGTTGTTTATGGGACTACACAAATGGTGTCGGGTTACTTACCTTGATTTCCTTATCTTTCTATGGTCATTACTCAGCCAGTATACAAAATTGTTTGGCAAATGACATTTATTGGTAATCTTGAACATTCAGCGTAAGTTTTGTTTGATTCTGTGAAAATTCTTTTTTAATTTTTTTTTACCAGAACTCAAGTTTATCTTTAATGCCCTTCTGGCTCTCAACAGACCGGATCTAAAAAGTAGGATATTTACCTGGTGATATTCTGTAATAGAAATTTCTAAAATCATCCATCCAGACTTCTGCTAATCTCTGGTTATTCCGATTGATGATGCGCCCCGTCCCGCCCGGGAACGTGTATGGCGTCGATTTTCTGAAGACATGACCAACATGCGAGCAAGTGACAATCTCTAAGGTTCCTCCACACATCCATATCTAAGATAAAAAGAAAAGAAAGAATGAAAATCCTTGAATGTCTGTTCATATACGTTATAGGAAACTGCCACTGATTTTTTCCTTATGTGTAAAAAGTAGCTGTGCAGAACAAAGGACCTACACATACTAGTATGGGACTTATACAGAAATATGAACTTACGTTATTATGATTTTTTTTTTTACTGAGGTTAATTGTGTCATATGTAAACAACCCTGTAGTAAAATAATGACACAAATGAGTGTGGATTCGTCCTGAGGGGAAAAAATAAAATAAAACTAATAACAACGAGGCATTTTCACAAACACAACACACATGTAATTCATTCTAAGTACAAGTAGTTGGCCACAAGACCAAAATTGATAGTAATATTCCATTCTTGTATAGCGCAATCACATTATAATGTATCTATGCGCTTCCAAAGAGCTTTGGAAATTATTACCCCGGCTTTAGCATGGCTGCCATTACGTCGCTCTAGCATTTCAAGGAATTAATTCCTGTCAGGAATTGATGAGATTTTGCTTCTCATGGTGAAAACCATATAACTGGCAAACTGGAGTTTATTACAGTTATTTTGGGGGTTATAGATCTGATGTGAATGCTGCTGCACTCCATGATAAAGTGAATAATTAAATAATTACGATTTTATTTTACATGAAATGCATGGTAAGCTGATTTCTGTATTAATATCTTTTAATTGAAATGTAATGAAAATCATTCCTACATTTAAAATGTAATAGTTACAAATACTATAGTGGAAATTTTATATAACTCATCTATTTGTACCAATAATATATTAGCTATTTATTAAAGTCGTGCCCTCCCCTTATCCCCACCCACACCCCGTATGTCAATCATAGAAACTGTTAATCACAACAAAAAGTTTTGATAGTAAATGAAGCAGCCAACCACGACTACAGTATCAAAAGATAAAGGATGGCAATTGTTTTCAAGGTTGAAAAAGACTTGAAATTGAAAACCTCTCTGAGCGTTTTTCAAAGCTAACATCTTGAAGAAATGTTTGAACAAACTTTTATCTCTGAGTGACTTTCCATGAAAGCACCAGGGAAAAATCCAGTTTAGTATTACATTTTCTAATAATCAGAAAAAGTAGCTTTCGTAACCACACCTAATCCCAGTCACTAATCCTTGCGTTTGGTTCATTTAAACTTCTCCTCCCTTCCCTTATATGCTCTCTATTACTCCCTATGACAATGAAATATCACCATGCTCATTGCCGAAGCTTCAGCATCTTAAGGCGTTGTATCCATGGCAACATAGTCTTGACCTACTTAGGGTTGGTTTTCTCTACAACAAATGTTTGCTTCTCGATCTTGTGTCAGATCTGTTACACCTTATTGCTCTTCAGGGATGTATTGTATGGAAAGATTTACTGAGAATTACATGGCAACACAAATGCAGCATTATTGTATTCAATGGTTTGTCATGGAATAATGCTTCCCACCCTCTCGTCTTTCTTTCTGTCTGTCTGTTTGTGTCTGACTCTCTCTCATTTACCAAGATCACATGATTACACAAATGCGGCGGTAAGGAATTAATGGATTTTCATGGCTACCTCTCCCACACACATACACGACCCCCCCTCTCTCTCTCTCCGTTATTATTCAAAAGACTTTATAACAATTTTGCCTTTACAAATCTGTTTGTTGTTCACCTCTAATTTCTTTAAAACTCTCGGCATCACTTTTCTCCATTCTCTCTTTTTGTCTACAGATGATTTGCCCTGGCTTATATTTTTCAATTTGTTTATATACTTCTGTACATGTATATCTAGTCAACACTTGCGTCACATTATCACAAGAGAAATAACAGAAGCCTAGCCAATTTCATCACTTTCAAAATTACTTTTCACTCTCTCAGGCCTTGTTCTAACATCACACAGTAAACTACGCCATCCCGAACCCCCTACGAAAAAGAAATCCTCTAGCAAAATGAAAACCATTTGATGTGTAGGTGAGGGTCACAGAGGATGTGAAAAGGGAGCTGTGAAAAACAAATGCCCCCATAGGGCCCATACTCTACATTATCAGAAACAGAAATACAAAGCGCACTACACAAGATGTCATTTGATTTCTTGCTGTGGCATTTCTAAAGCAGTTTCCTGTATCAAGCTTGAACAAGGCTCAAGGCAGGAAAGTTCATACGTTCTGCGCAAACACTATTTGACACTTGATCGCAAACAAACCCATTTTTTTTTCCTCCAGGATGCCCTATTACTTTCCCTGGAGCCTCCGTGCCGTAAGAGTGCAACCGCTGCTCTTGATACACAATATCCGTGCTTCGACTCGACTGCTCGCCTCGGTCGTGGGCTGTTCGTGAGCTTTAGAAGACTGTCACGTTCAACAGCATCCTCAAACAAGATTCGGTTGCATTTCTTGTTTGCTGTCTGCGCAACGGAGGGCACTTTTCTCCTATCATGAAGGCAATCCAATATGCCACACTTTTCATTTAATCATGAGCATTGGTGTTTTCTTCTCTTTTTTGTGTCCAGAGCTAAACTGCTTTCCGTCCTAATATAAAATAAAGACTGCTATCAACTTCAGTAGGAATGGCATATTGATGAGTTTTGATTGTCAGTTGCCAGTACTTCCAAGTGTAAAAGCAAGTTGAAAAAATAAGTACCATATTGTATAATGTGTATCTATGTAATGTCCTATTACTGAACGTGTATTCTGTAATCTCACATAGTATATAAAATAATTCAATTTACTCGTCACAATATTGACACAAGAATATTAAGCATCTTCCATGTTTTGGGAGAAATTTCTATCTTCACATTACCTTTCCAAAATATCTGCCTACATTATAGCCTTATCACCTTTAATCATTTTTAACACTACTATCCCTGAAGGCCCTGCGATTTGATTTTATCCAAGGATTTAATCTGTATATAAAGATATTAGACTGCTCAGGGGATTCAAGAAATGTGGTCTTCACCAGCAGGTGGTCTTTATGTACAGATTGCTTTCATACTGGAATGTACTATCTAGATATAAGAAAAAGTAAAGCAGATTCCTATACACACAGGGTCTGTTCAGAGCTAGAAGGGCATTAACTCTGTGTTTAAGTATACAAGTTACCGCCCTTCTGGCTGCAAAAATGGTCTTTCTATACAGGTGGCCGCTAAAGCAAGTTTCGCTGTTCCTCTTACAGTCAAACCTGTCTATAGCGACCTCCCAAGGAAAACACAGAAAGTGATCTTTATAGACAGGTTCCTTTAGGACATGTTTCAGTGAGAAACCATTTTCAAGAGAAAACAAAAAATGTGGTCTTTGTTGACAGGTGGTCACTAACGCAGATTTGACTGTAGTAAGATTGCTCCTATTTCCTTTCCTAGATGCACCTCATCAGGCGCGTCTTCATCATCTCGAGATTGCCAAATAGCCCGCTATTTCTGATTTGGGAAATAATCCTGAAGTTACAAATCGTGTCTTCATCAGCTCGAGAATCGACCTCGAAACTTAAAACTCGACCTAGAGAAATTAGCTCGAGATATTTTGCTCAGCGTTCACGTATAGTGCGAGTCTTCGGTCTGGTGAAGACGCACCGGACAAATAGCTGGATATTTTGCCAAATAGTGGGATATTTTGCAAACTATCCCAAGATATCTTGGGATGACAATCCCGACCAAATATCCCGCTAATTGCAACTTCGGGCTGATGAAGACGCAAATTAGCTGGATACTTTGCGATCGGGATAGTTCAAGTAGCGGTATATTTAGCAATCTCGAGCTAGTGAAGACAGGCCTATCGTCTCCTCCGTGAACCCCCCTTCTGTGATCTACTTCTCTAATTGACCGAGGATAATGAGAACAGTAACCCAACGCTACCTACGAAGGTAACGCAATTCGGTAGGAGCGGCACCTAATCAATTAATCCCGGGATCTCATACCTTCTCCTCATATCAATTTACATTGATTTATTGGCCTGCTTCTATCTATGTGTAATCGATCAGGGTATTTTTATTAGGGTCATGCAAACAAGGAGCTATCAATGATGCTTTCCTTTAAAAACTTATCTGATTGACTGATCAGAATCTCATTTATTTAATTCAATCTACCCCAGGGTCTCATAGGTACTTATGATATTAATTGCATCGATTCATGGCTGGTTGCTACGTGTAATCAATCCTCATTCTTATTAGGGTCGTTCAGAAAGACACAAATTATTCTTCATTTTAAACCAATTTTTTAAAAATTGATCAGAATCTCAACTTTATACTGTTATCAATTAATGCCCACTTATGGTACATTAATTCACATTGGCTTGATGTTAGTTATGGGGGGTTCTGTGTGTGTGTTTATGGTTGTTGTTTTTTCCTTTTTTTTTGTTTAACTTACTTTGTTGCCCATAATAATTTCAATTTTATAAAAAAAGAAGATATTACAAAAAAGTATTCAAGCATACAATATAACAAAATAAAGGAGAATGAGTTCCAATGAACAAATTTGAAGGTTAAATCACATCACATTCTTGTAATTTTCTAATAAATCATTATATAGGTATCAATTTGCATTAACATTGCTTGTGTGACGGCCAAAAAAACCCTTGGCTGATTGAAACTACTCCTCCATATTTGACCCTAGTTATCTCAAATAGGCATAAGACATGGATAAATCTTTGGCTCCCAAATAGGCCAAATGTAATTCATCCTATCCCTGGATTAATGGTTATTGTGAATGTTCGCATTAAATTTGATGTCACGCTCACCCTAAATGAAATTTCAAGGTTTTCGCCACCCCAGACATCCATTCCTGCATCGTATGTTCCAATCTCCTCAAAGTAGGTTTTGTCGATGGAGAATAAGCCTCCTGCCATTGTGGGCGACCTAAGAGATAGATGAGAAAAAAAGAGATATGTTCACAGCCATGACAACATGAATAATTGAATGAAGGAATGAACGACAGACCTGCTACATATGAATAATAAATCCTTTTCATCAGCTGTGAATTCATAGATTTGACTAGTTCATAGAAACCTGACTCAATACTGCAAATCTAATGGATAGAATATTGGGAAAATGTTGTGCCATCGTGGGCACTCTGAAGAATAGATGACAAAAGAATCTGTATATGTTCAGCGCCATGACGGCATGAATGATTGAATGAATATCGTTTACAGATATATATATAATGAATCCTGCCATGGATTCATAGGTGGAACTAGGTCATAGAAAAAACCCTCAATATTGCAGATGTAATGAATAGGAAATTTGAAAAAACAGTCGCTGTCCAAAAAGGCGATCTGAGGAGCACGAGAGAGAGAGAAAGAGAAAGATAAAGACATGTTTAAGAGCAAGACACCAACTTAAATAAAAGAGCGAATGAGCAGTTGAACAAATGAATCAAATGAACTGAAGTACAAGTAGATATTGGCTAAAATAATGAACTATGTTGTTATCCAGGAGTTTATACAGGTAGACAGATCTAGTTCATAATAGCATGGATCGATACAGCCAATGTATAATGGCTGGAAAAACTGTTGCCATCTTGGACAATCAAAGGAATAAGGAGAGAAGAGAAAAAGTATGAATGTTCACGAGCAAGACAGAAAATATGAACGAATGAATAAACCACAAAATAAAAAACTTAATAACCTGCTAAAAAAAGGGAATTCATAGGTGAATAAAACACAAGTCAATATTGCCAATATTTAAGCTGAGAAAGTTAACAATTTTGCTGCCACAATGGATGATATGAGAAAAAGGAAGGAAGAGATAGACTTTCAGGTGCAAAACAAACAACATGAATGACTGAAAGATCAAATAAATAAAGTTGATACAGTAAAAATAATGAATCCCCTTCAATATCACAGGATTTAATATATGAATCTAGTTCATAAAGACACATGTCGATACTCCTGATATTGTACTAGCTGCACAGGAGCAATGGACAAGAGAAAAACCTGCGACATGAATTAGAACCATGACAAATAAGATGAATCAATGACTGAACAAATTGAATGGATGAACTAGATTGAGCTGCATGTTATTCTGGAATTCAGTCAGATGGAACTAGTTTATAAAATCACAATTCAATTTTGTTGATATGAGACGGACAGACAGCCTTAATTGGGCTAGAAAATTGAAAACAAATGTGCAGTGCCCTGGGATAAGTTAATAAACCAAACATTTATGGCTTTCACCAATTGCAAATATTCAATGCTTCATTGCTTCAATGTTTCATTTTGTGGCATGAATTGGTACACGGAACTGGCCCACTGGTAAAATTCACCAACCCTTAATGAGCAGAAGATTTTCTGGCTACAGTACATCTTTTTTCTCCAGAAGACAGATTTTTCAGAAAATAGCTTCTCTGACAGACAAGTTTTCCAGCATACAAGTAAAGTGAAAACGTACCTTTTGAGCTACATGTACTGTGGCGGAATGCAATGGTAATTAGATTGTAAGATGTGATGAATGACGAGATCTAACTAGATTACGATTTAATGAACAGAATAACTAATGTTATTAGCTCAATTGTACTGAACAAGACAAATTAATGAACCAGTTGAATACACTCTCCAAATTTATAACAAGGTTATGTCAAGTCAAATTTGGGGGAGGAAATTAGAAGTCTCTGAGGTTTGTAGTGGATAATGTAAAAAACTACATAGACAGCTTTCAGAAGAGCTGAAACAAACCAATATACAAAGGGAGCGCATATATAAATTTATTTGAAATGAAATAACAAAGTATTAATTGAAATGAGGGCTGGAGACAATATATTTGTAAATGGAGGACAACTTTCTTTAAACCTTGGTAATAACTGTCTTTCTTTTTTGCTACTCGTACTCTCAGTCTCAACAGCACTGATATCAGCCATTCAATGGTTGTAGAGAGAGAAAGAGAAAGAAAGAAAGGAATGAAGAGAGAGAGAGAGAGGGAGAGAGAGAGGGAGAGTGGAGAGAGAGTGGAGAGAGAGTGGAGAGAAAAGGAAAGAGAGGGAAAGAGAGGAGAGATGAGAGTTAGAGAGAAGAACAAAAGAGAGAGGAAATTGAGAGGGGAGATATTATACAAAGATACAGGGAGAAATGTAGACAGTACAGACAGAGGGACAGGTACAGAGACAGATAGGAAGAGCTCACAAAAAATACGAGAAAAATACGAGAAAAATACGAGAAAAATAGGAGTAAAATGGTCACGGCCAACCAACAAACCTGAACAAATACCCTTCACGTATCTTATTATTGAATTTCCTTCACATATCGATGGCCAGGGGAGGAAGAAAATAGGCTCCCATACCTCACATTAAAAATATCTTGCTTTGATGGTCTCACATTATAGATCTATATCTCTTTCAATGACACATTTTCTTGACGACGATTTATTTTCTAGAATTATTATTATTATTATTATTATTATGAAGCACCGTTCATGATGGTTTTATGACACATGCTGTGTGACAATTGCTCTGTGTCAATTTCCTACATTAACTGAATCTAATCTTCAATCCCGGATCCAACAGCATACCTAACCTAACCCTTACTCTAAACATAACTTAAAAATAAATTGCAATCATAATCATAATCATAATCATAATCATAAATCTAAACCATAACCCTATACTTTTGACAAAATAAAGCCTGGAGCAATTGTCGCAGGAGCAAATGTTGGATCACCTTCATGAAGAACTTGAGTTTCAACTTCAATAGTGGCTAGAACTTAGATGAATCTGAAATATCTGCCTTTGTATGTAGGAAAGAGTACATATTTATTCTCTTTAAATCATATTCAAACAAATAATAAGCAAGAACCACAGTACTTTTTATGAAGCGCATGCCTGTAAAAACTTTCACAATGAAATCACTATTAAGAGTTTCAATTACTATCTTCTTTGATGCAGACAAACAAAGTAGTTTATAGTTCCTTGTAATAGCTTAATAGCTAACAAAAGAGTAAGACAGACATTTTTATTATCAAAGTTGAGATTATAACAAATGAACAATGTATAGAAACCAGGACTCAACTACACATAAAAACTAAGGTGGCTCTCAAGACCTACATGTAGAAATCAATCAAATCTCTTTAAAGGTGAAGTCCTCTCTGACATTAAGTTTTAATAGAAGCTGAGAAATGAGAGGAACAAGTCAGTGAAAGTTAGAGCAAGTTCTCATTAAAAATAATAAATTCATGAATTTTGAAGTTGCGACCAATCAGCAACACTGTGACGTATCTTGCGAGCTCCCATCCCATTTGCTCTGTACAGAAAATTTATAAACTTTCATTTGCTCACCTATTAATGACATAATAGATTTGTTTCATACAGGGGTTGTATAATAACATATATCTTGGGTGCATGTATAGCTGGAAATATTCTTTAGGCCAATAATAGAAATGTCTGATTAATTTAGTACAGAGCAAATGTGCAGTGTAGGATTGAGAGTGGTACATGTACATGTAAACTGTTGCCTCAAAAGTTGGAATAATGTTTCTTTACCATTTTTTCATGAAATGGTTGATTAATAAAGCCCCAAGAAGAGGTACACTTTATCTATAAAGAATAAACCATATCTCAAACATACTTTCATAGAGAGAAGTAAAAAGAAAGTTATTTCAACATTATGTGTAACAGCGAAGATCGAGTATCATTCATTTGCTCCATAAAATTCTTCAACACTTGTTCCGAAATACCAGTGCACATACATGTATTTGAAATGACAAGCCTATTTCGGCTTCACTATGCATTGCTAAGCTAAATACAGCTGCTAAATTTCCATGGGATTGCAGGCTTTTCACAGGTTTCCATTTGTTCCACGTGTCTGCAATATTGATTAACAAATTATGGGTAACTCATTTTACTTGCAATCAATGGGCAAATCCATATTTCACAGTTTCACACTCCGAAAAACACTCTAGAATTACAACCATTAACAGCAGATGTTGAAATACGGTCATGAACAGATGATATACTGGTAAACAGTGTGCAAACTTAACAAAATAGCGTGATAATTTTTTGTTTTCTTCCTTCTTTTTGTACGGATTGCTAAAAACAAAAGTTAGAAAAGGGGCCTCTTTTAAGTTCTAAATGTAATTTCACTATATATAATGTTATACTCTATCTTAGTGAGCAGAAACTAATTATTTGAAACCACCGTTGTGTCAGCTCATTCCATACCGTAGAATAGGAAAGCAAGAGGCATATTTTCTGTTAATCAATATGACTACTTGAGCACTTGTACATGTAAGTACCCTAAACACTTTTTGCATCTAATTAGAGCAAAATTAATTTTTCCGACCGGTATCTCAAGAGAATACCACTTTCAAGGAGTATTAACCCCTTCAAGCCATACTGCAGGTTGTATTAGCACTGATATACCCCTATTCAGCCTAATAAATTTAGTTGTACAGCTAGAGAAAAACTGCACAGCTAAACTGCATGTACCGCCATTTAAAGTAATTCAATTCTATGTCTGATCTAAAGATGGTAGTAATGATCATTTCAAATTTGTTGTAATATTCCTCTCTGTTTGTAATTTATGTAAGCTTTGTATGTTAATGTTCTCTTTCTGAGCTTGTTTGTATTTCTTGTTTATGCGCTTTGTATGATCTACCGGTAATACAAATGTGCTTTATAAATGTAATATTGTTATTATTGCCAAACTGAGATTTGAAAACTTATCCCTGAGATTGAGAGTAGTGTGAATGACACCCTAACCACTGCAGCTCCACAAGCTTCTCCTGGTGTGAACAGGCTAATAGACGGTCATGGGCATGAATCCCACGCTTCATGAAACCCTTCTATCTCTACCGACTTGGAACCATTATCAGATATTTACCAAGTTCCACTCAGCCATGCTAGAGATCAATAGAGGATGCATGCCTTGAATCCAAGGAGAAAGAGCAGAAATATTGGACATTTCGGTTGAAAGGTGCCCGCAAGGATTCGGGAGATGGGAGGCAAATCCAATCTTTTTCGTCCCATATATCACATACCATATCAATTCCTTCGCGCTCCTTTTGGGAGATCAACCGACCCGCGCGCATTTTATATTACATGACATATTGTAAAATTCTCGACATCTTTTTACACTTTTCTTTACCATTAAAAATCGAAATTGAGTATAATATCCTCAATCGAGATATGAGAAGAAGGAAACATTTCCTTTACATTCCATGTAAAACCATGCCCTTACTTGAAAAAAAACCTCCGTCATTTTGAAGTTAAACTTTACAATCCATTTAACTTTTTTTACTTTCTCATACATAATGTCCATTGATCGGTCGCACTGTGCTCGATTGCCTTTCAATATACCAATCTTCAACTTTGCAGCAACGCGTTTTGCGTCAAATTTGTAAATCCTCAATCCCAGACAATGACATATGATACGTAAGCGTTTCATACATATAAGGCTCATTTTGATTTAATCATTTTTAGCCCCGTCAATTTTCATGTCAAATCATGCTTCATGTCCCATTTTAGAAGCCCGACCCAGGGTTTTGTGCCAGCTAGCCGTGTATGCATACATGTACGTAATGCTATGCATACACATATAACTGAACATGCATAAGCCATAAGTACAGTACATGTACACACGCAGCGCAGCGCGTACCAGCCCAACGTAGTATGTATATCAAACCTACTGTAGATGTGGACGGAGAAAGAGCGAATTGGTGTTCTTGACTTTGTCTTTGTTTTAGATCTTTTCTTCAAAGAATACGGCCCGACCTCTCTACACACAGAACTGCACAGATACCGCACAGTCCGGTCAAGGCGGGACGCGTAGCGTTAAACTGCCAAATTTACAGAAATTGTGAGGAGCGCTTTTGCTATGAAAGGAATTGATATGCGGTACTACACTATGATTTTGTATATCTGATCTTTGTATTAAAGAGGAAGTCCACCATGATAAAAATTTGTTTTTAATAAAACGTTTTAAAAAACGAGAGAAAAAAATTAGTGACAGTTTAAGGAAAATCCTATCAAAAATAAGAAAAGTATGAATTTTCAAAGTAGTAGGGGTGATGTAAGAGTAAAAGAAAAACTGGTGAGAGGTGAGAGTTTAAAATAAAAATGTTTTTAGAAATCTGATGTACCAATATTGATCTCAGGGACTACCCATTTTTGGAGAAAAAAAATCATGATAAAAAAATGTCATCAGGCTTTCAAACCTGTGGTGATTACATGCAAGTGAACCTTCAACAATTAAAAGGATTTATGAAGTCATAAAAGAAACAAGAGATAAAGATTTTAGAACACAAGTATGCAAAAACATGTTAATAATATTCTTGTTAGGCATGCCTGGCAAAAAAACAAAAAAACAAAAAAAAGAACCCCCCCCCCCCCAAAAAAAAAAAACCCTTTTCTTTCAAATATCATACACAACATCTAAGATTGTAGTGTGTGAAATATCACCTTTTTAAAGATGCATGCAAGTACAGAGCCTGGTATTAAAAAACAAATTCAGGCTATCAAATTTCCATTTTTAAAGTTTTCTTTCTTCATAAAAGAATTGCATTTAATACCGGTACTCAGTTTGTTTTCATTTTGGTGGTGGTGCAACAATGCAAATCTTACTTATTAAAAAATATCCCTTCATGAAATAACAATCTATACCTCGAGGCTGATGGCTTTTAACGAGAGACCAATATGAGTATTATGGCGAGTATTTACACAAAGCAGCTTCATTCACTCATTCATTCAGAGGAAATATCCTTTGAAATCACACTGGAGGCAAAAACTATTCACAATGCCTAAATCTTTTCCTTTAATATTCCCCTATGACTGCTTATACTACAATCAAAACCTTTCAGTCAAGAGAGATTTCAAGTCTTCTCACTACACAATGTGAAGGAATGTTTTGGAATTCATATTGCTACTAGTAACAATTATGGCATGGCATAAAGTTGGAAATGTGGCAGCATTTCTTTGACTTTGAATATATTCATGAAATAATCATTCAACATAGGGCTTAGAGTTTAAGAGTCTTGACATTAAGAAGGTGTTATTTGTAGCTTTCAGGGCTTTAACAAGTCCACACATAGCTGATTGCAGGATTTTTATGTGGAAGGGATTTCACAACTTGCATTTTTAAAGGCAGAATGATTTAGAATTTGGGAAGAGCTAGGGAAATAACTGAGCTTCTTCTTACATCTCTGATGAAGGGAATGAGAGTAAATCATCATTAAACCACAAACTGAGAGCGATTTCACCAAAAAAAATCAAGGATGACTATATCTTCATATTCCCTTATCTTTAAGAAAAACATCCCATTTTTCATAAGGTTTCAAAAGATCTGAATGTTCATGCGTTTTAGAGACATTCAAACTTGTTCCTCTAGTTCTTCAAGTTTCAAGGTATAAAATCAAAATGATTTAAGAATTTAATTGATACTACTTCACAAACTAAACAGAACTTGTTTATTCAAAAATGTCATCATAATACACAATATTTCAGAGGTGCTCAAAAAAAAAAATGGGTAGTGTGTAGTGGTCACCCCTAAATCGGAGGGAGCGTCCAAAAAGGGCCCTTTCGATAAAAATATTATTTTGTAAATAAAGTTTAAGGAAACCTTGAACCATCTTGAGTTTGGTGTCTTATGCAAAAGAATTAAGTTATCCACATCTTGATATCAATTTTAATGCAATTTTGAATGAAAACCAAAATATTTTTTTTAATTTTTTTTTTAGAGGGGGTAACTTTCCAGGAACGTTCCCCATGAACAGACACAATTCATGCTCCTGGCTCTCAGCAGACAATATTTTCACACTATCTTAAGAAGAATCCCTTTCACTTATCTGATATGATGACTGACACTATAATGTACCTTTAATACTTCAGAGAGCTGTCACAATTAGGAGCTACAAGCTGTTAAGAATCGGATTTAAAAAGCTATGCATAGCAATGAGCATTTCTTCACGCAGTATAAATGGAGAGCAAATGTCAAGATAACATGAAATTCTCTTTCACATTGCTTTCAAAAAGTGGAATATTGACACAGAGCAATTCGGATTTGGAAAGTTGAAGATCAGTATTAAAAAATCAAATATACCTTAACTTAAAAGGCAATTTACGGTAATCATAAGTGTTACACTAATAAACACTGTGCATGAAATGCCTTGGAAGCCTTTTTGTATGTTTCATGTGTTGTTTGCTTGTTTGTTTCAAGGGTGAGGCTAGATAGATGAATTATACAAATGTTTTTTTAATAATTATCCTAAGGAGAGATTTATGTAAAGACTTAAAAATATACTTTAAATAGCTCATTTGAAAATTAAACTTATTTGGGATTGATTCTTCCACGCATTGCCAAAAGCTTAACAGCTCTGATACCCAAAATTAAAAAGAATTTAATTTTCAACGAAGCTTTTTTGGTAATATGCCGTAAAATATCTCACTATCATCCCTAATTAGAAAGGCTAAAATTTTGCTACATGAGCATCAAAATAGAACGACTACATGCAGACTGAGGCCTAGCCAATATATTTGAATATTTCCACACGTTAATGTAGACACACATGTACATGTACCAGGTCTACAACAAAAATATTTTCAAAAGACAACTTATTATACATCATTCTGAGCGGCCCACGCTCAGTGTATAAAATATCACACAAGGACCATACAATACTTTGCGAGAATGACATTCATGTGCTTGGTGAATAATTGCATTACGGGCCTGACTGCACAAGATTTTGCGCAATTACTCGGGAACACCGCAGACCCCTCACGCTCCCTTCACGGTTCTGCCTGCACTTTTGATTACCGCACGATTTCTTTCCCTCCCGACGGGACGTAAAGAAGAACGCAATGATTTCCCAAGTGTAAACATGGTCAGACGAAATATGCAGAGTCTCTAAAGTCTCCTTAAAGGGCAATCCAACCCCTGTAATAAGTTCATTTGCATGATGCAGGAAAATAAGATAAAGAAAATGGTGAAGGTTTGAACTAAATCAGACCAAATTTAAAGCCCCACAGTCCTACTTGCTCCCTCTATATAGAAAACAATGCCTAATCGGTGACCATTGGTCCCCCATGATCCTCTTTTACTTCTGTTAATTGAGAGCTGAGTTAATGAAATAGTCACCTGTCATTGACCATGCTGTGTGGTCTAATCCCCCCTGACCAAACTAGGACAGCCGGCCTTTAAGACAATCATGAAAGTTTGAAATATGAGATCACTAAATAAGTGCAAATCTTAGATTAGCAATTAGGTCTGGATTATGAAGTAGACCATGACACAGACAACTCTTTGATTTATTGTGTAAAAAATATGATAACTAATTTCTATTTTCTTCTTAGTGCCATCTCCCTTGGGGCACTATCCAAAATATATTATGAATAACATAATATTATAGGTCCTCTAAAGAGCAAAGACCCTCCTGATTCATATGTTTTTGAAAATATAAAATTTCAGCAATTTCTGTGTTGGAACAAGTGGTTCTCTGTTTTTTTCTAGAGCAGTCCGCTATCAAGGTGGGATTTTCCCTTTAACAAAATCTTGATGACGCAAATCAGGTCTTGTTAGAAAGTTTAATTTGGGTAACAAATTGAGGGGAACGCCTAATTCCAAGGGCTATTGTCTTTCACAAATTTATTACGGGCGAAAACCGTCGCAGGAATATCTTGTCTGTTGAGAGCCAGAAGGGCCATTCATTCCTCCATGTAAACTTTTATACAGACTTAACGCCCTTCTGGCTCTTAGCAAATGAACTTTGAATGTTTGAAACAGATACAGTGAATGGCGCCATACAAGTGCTTTGGATCATCATCATCATCATGAACTAACAGTCTAACACTACTAGCAGAATTTAATAATAATATAAAACTGAGCACTAAAATAAAATAAATATTTTATAACTTAACAACCCCCCCCCCCCCTCCTTCAGCAAAACAAAAGAAGATGAAATTGTGGTTACCATGTTTGGCAGAAACTGGGAGATTCTACATCGAAGAGGGAGAGCGGGAGGAAGGGCGTGGTGGTGGGAGTCTCCCTCTTCAAGCTGGTGGGATGGCGTGAGTATGAGCGTGGTGGCATGAGACTCCCTTCAATTTGTTTGTACTTTTCATTCACACTACATGTATTCCATTTAATATACACGTTTAGTTTTTATAGAAACTACATGTTTATAAGATGAAAATATACATCATTGTTGCCAATTAAAGGAGGACGAACTGTCATTTACACAGAGTTAACTCTGTACTGCTATGGCCTATGGGTGAGGCAATATATATTCTTAGGCAGCTAAAAGTGTATGCACTGCCTTTAATAGGAGACCCATAGACATGACTGCTGCGAAAGTGCAAAGGGCTGCCGGCGGTGTCTCTAGATACTGCGAGAATCAGAGCTGCAACGGGGGCAGGTGAAAAAAGGATGTTTTGAATCCAAATACCATTGTCAAAGAGTGGAGGGGGCACGTATCGGCTTACCACTGGGGATGTACTCTCTTCACTCCTCCTCTCCAGACGTTCTCTGGACACACAAAACCAAACGCACCCCGTGTACAGGTGCATGACTAGTTTGTAGGTGTAGACTCTTATTCAGACACGTACATACAATTCCATAGGGCTTTGAGTCTAGCCAAACTGTGTCAGTATCTTATTTTTTTTATAGTGATGGATATTTTACCTGACTGCTAAGAAAGCATGAATGCTTGTTAGTAAGGAACCAGAGGACCGACGGCATTAGGTCCTCTCCGAGGGACTAGGTAATGAGGATTAATTCCTTACCAAAGGGCACTAGTGCTTGTGTCAAAGAAAGCTGTACATAACAGGGCCTATGGAATGCAACCTCGATAGTCTTACCGTTCAGACACTGGTTATCTATAAACCTGACAAGGGTTTGCGCCTGCAAACGCAGCTGTAATTAATAGGTTGATTACAAGACATCGATTCATGCAGCCCAGTGTATCAACTTGGAGTCTGTGATAGCAGACTAATGTATGACGGGCATAAGCTGCCATCATCCATACTATAGTGTCAAATTAGAATCTGTGCTGTTAGACTAATGCACGACTGCCCGTCAGATATTTATAGGATGATTGCGAGCCGTCATGCGCCCCAATGTGAACTCTGCCGACCTGACTGAATACAGGTCTTCCCCTCAATCATGTTGGTATGTGAACATAGAGAGTAAGAATTTCAGCCAGTGCTTTCATGTATATACAGCCAAGGTACATGTATGATCATGCTCACTTGTGATCTAATTCAGACATATATTACAAGACGTATATTACAAGACGTATATTACAAGACGTATATTACAAGACGTATATTACAAGACGTATATTACAAGAGTATATTACAAGACATATATTACAAGACATATTACAAGAATTATATGAAGACGTTTATAACAAGATGTAAATGTAATGAAGCACTGTGGTATATACATTGTAGAAGGCTCTTGACTCCATACAAGTGGCCCAGGGTTCAATCCTCCGCTCAGTGCTTACATCCTTAGACTAGGTGTTAAGCCCATGCACATTTCTCCCTCTAAACCCAGAGAATGAATGTGTACCTAGCCATGCTGAGGCAATACTTGCAGAGCCCAAAGAAGGGGCATTAACAATACTCATGAGATGAGGCTACCCCTCAGAAAATAACAATTCTTTTGAGGGTTCAACAGACTACTATTAAAAACATTGTCAGTCTTGTAGACGAAAGGTCACCTTAGTAATCACAAAGGATATTTTGGGAAATACAAAGGAGGATATTTTTAGGAAATACAAAAGATATTTAAGAAATAACAAGGAAATTTCAGGAAACATTTGGGGATATATTTGGAAATGCAAATGACATTTTAGTAAACACTAAGTATATTTTATGAAATACTAAGGATATTTGGGGAAATGCAACGGATATTTTGTGACATAATCTCACCTGAGAGGGATTGTCCTGTCACCTCCTCTTCTATCAGCCTCTCTCTGTGGCACAGGATACCAGCGGAACTGTAGTTTCCAATTGAAACCACCGTATGTCATATCAGAACCAGTATGGAAGGCAAAGTTATCGTCACTGATTACATCGATGATTGGACAGACTACATTTCTCCTGTAAAGAAAAAAAAAGACACAGATATTTAGCCTCAAAACATACATGTACATGTTTCTAATGTAAAGAAAAGAAAAAACAGATCAACATTTAGCCCCAACATCAACATTTGTTATACTATTATATGTAGAAATCTGTTATTGACATTATCTCAAACATGATCATTCTGTTATATCTCACATACCACACAATTTTGCAACACATATACAGCTGTAGTTCAAATTTGTGCAAAAATCAACCTTGATCTCTCTCTAGAGACTGAAGAAAAAAACCACAGAGATATTCTAGAAGTTATTTTAAATTTGACTAGAAGGGATGGACATTTTCAAAATCATTACAAATATCAATGCCACACAGCCTACATTTGCACAAACACCAATGGAAAGTTTCAACTGAATATGAATATTTATAAATACACATTATTTCACTAAAATAAAGATTAAGAATATCGTTTTTGAAGCTTGAAAGATAGGAATCGTTTTCCCAATACTAAGGTACGTCGGTTGCTAGTAGTAACTATTCTTCATATAACCTTCTATACTCGCCACTCTCATTCTGGAATTATTTAAGCCTGTCTGCATCTCTTTAATGTGAAAGGTTTGCACTTCATTCATACAATTCATTCCCAAGTTTCTCATTTCTTCCTTGTCCTCCACCGTCTATCACACAGCCCTAAAATCATCTCTTCAGAGCCAGAAGGGTGTTAATACCATGTTAAAGTATATGAGTTACCGCCCAAACGGACAATACCAACTGTTAAGAGCTAAAAGGGAATTAAAGAGAAGGTTGAGTTCTGGGAAGAGGTGAACAAATAATTTGTGAGCGTTATCATTCTTATTATGCAAGTGTGGAAGAACATAAGACATGTTCCCTGAAAAGCATGGCTCTTCAAATGCCTTCATATTCTAAATATGTCATGTTCATCGTAAAACTCGGGGGGGGGGGGGGGGGATTTTTACGCCACGTGTTCGTGTAGTCCCATATACATCTTTCTGTGTACAGTGTTTGTAACTTTACCAAGACTTGGCCAAATTTCTTATCATTTTGATGATTCCAGAACCTTGCAATACACACAAATTCTTATATGCTAGATGATCAACCTTTTCTGGTCGATTCCACACCGTTTCTTTCACAATGCAATCGCATGACCAGAACTCAACTTTATCTTTAAGTCCTATAATTCAAGATAGTTTACACCCTTCTTGCTCTCAACTAATCTGTAAATACATGCTCAAGTTTCTCCTTTTGTTATCATCCTCTATTCTCTATCACAAAGACAGATCATACTGCCTGCTGAATGCTAGAAAGGATATAACTCCTACTCTTTTACATAGATTTAACTCCCTCTTTCCTATCAATAAAAGATGACACTTAAAGGCATAGGTCAGTTCTGGTCATGCGATTGCATTGTGAAAGAAACGTTGTGGAATCGATCAGAAAGGGTTGATTATCTAGCATATAAGTATTGGTGTGTACTGCAAGGTTCTGTAATCATCAAAATGATAAGAAATTTGGCCGAGTCTTGTTAAAGTTACAAGCACTGTACACAGAAAGATATGGGACTACATGAACATGTGGAACAACAATTTGTCCTGATTTTTATGATGTTACATGCCATATTTAGAAAATCAAAGTATTTGAAAAGCCATGCTTTTCAGGGAACATTTGTTATATGATGTTCTTCCACACTTGCATAACAATGATAACGCTCACAAATTATTGTTCACCTCTTCCCAGAACTCAACCTTCTCTTTAACTCCCTTCTTCCTTACAGAAGATGATACATAAGTCACTTCATATCTAGGTTAGATAAGCTGACCACAAAACGGGCTTTTCACAACTGCAAATGAATTGAATACCATGACAATGGGCTAAATGTGGTGAGTAAACAGGAAAAAGGCATTCTCAATTGCACAATGAATAAAAAAATCAATGTCGTTGTGCGATAAAAGACAGTTGGCATGGTATCGAGATGGAGGAAGAGAAAGAGAGTTTATAAGCCTTCCACTTGTAATGAGAAATGACAAGTCAAATACGCACTTACTTCTCTTTACTTTATTGTGAATAATTACTCAGAATGCATGCATGCAGGAAAGAGTCTGTCAATATTGAATACATTATACATAGTGTATAGATGTAGGACTCCCAATAATAGACGTTAATTGAACCCACGAGCAGAGAGTAATGTTTTTTCATTTGTTACTTGAACCACCCCCCCCCCCTCCCTCCCACACCACCACCATCCACCTAAATGAAGATGTACAACGGACAGCTATACACCATCAAGAAACACGTCATTCCATTATTTCTTTTTATAGAAGCCGACTTATGGTTTCCAAAGATATTTTTTCTTCTGAAGATATGCAAACAAAAGCTAAAAATATACTTCTACAATCTTAAGCATGATTAATGGTACAATCAATATTCTAACGCAGAAATTACATTGGCATAAACAAATTGCCCTAAAGGATGGCAGAAATGTCAAATAAAGAAACCTGACTGAAATGCACTACAAGATTTAACAACAAAACATGAAAAACATCACCTTACTACTAAATGTGGATTTTTCTCTGGGGGAAAGATTTATCACAAAGCCATGAACATCCGTTCTGGAGGAGTAAAGAGTAATTCTCATCACAAATGCATCTCATTGCCATGAGGGACAGGAGAGAAGGAAATGTGATAACAGAAGATAGATGGATCTTTCATATTGGAGCATTTTCCCTGGTACTTTTCTAAAAATAAGATTTTTACTGGAAAGATTGGTGGCGTGGGTTCCTATCCCACCCTTTCCACTTTGATGAGTTTGAGGGTCTTTAATAGTAATGGTAGATAATGTTATTTATTCAACTATGACAGATACCGGATATTCGGATATCGCAACAAATACACTGTACCTGCTCCCTTTTTTTTTGGGGGGGGGGGCACTTTTTGTATGACTTGCTTGATATTGCAACAAACCAAATTGTTATAGCAAAACTATATTGAGCTAAATATATGTGCAAATACATTCATAACGAAATTGAATGTAGAAAATGAAGACTGTTTTTAATCAGGAAAGAAGGAATCTGTGAAAGGTCATGGATTAAACTTCTGCTGCCTGTTTATTGGAGGTTAGTCTAAAAAAAATGTGTTGAAACTAGAATGACAAATGCTTTCTATGATGTACAAGGGAATCATGAATGTGAAACAGCTACAACCATGTAGAGACAGTAGCATGGGTGTTAAATAGCTAGGAGAGCACAATGCAAGAGGGAACATACCATGGGAATGCCATCAATAATGTATACCATGAGTACGAAAGAGCAAACTTCAGGTGGGAACATATTAGCGGTTGAGATTGAAGAGCAATAGAGTACCACAAATCTCGCCCTGAGGGACACCCCTTGATTTATCTTTCAGCATGCAGGTGAATTCAACCGCCACATCAAGCAATGCATGACTGCCTTCATGCAGAAATCATCACCTTTCTAGGCTGTGTAGAGCTATTTTTGTTACTCTGAAATATCACTAAATGTTTTTGCTCTATCCCTACCTAAGGTGCTATCAAATTTATTATTTATAACCCAGAATATGTTCTCTAAGGCAAGAATTCCAAATACAAAGCAAAATCTTTTCTTCATTTAAAGCAAGACTTCTTGCGTGCTATCGGCATATATTGGTTTAACTCCACTTCAAACATCTGGAATTCACCCTTTCTCTTTCCCTCATTTATTTATATTTTAATGTGTATTAGGACTTTACAAGAAATCATTCATAAATACTGCATTGAACCATTGTTTTAATTAAATACATAGGTTTTTCTTTAAATTGTTTTAATGATCTATGGAATAAATATTACTGAGCCAGCTTACATCGATGTAGCTGGAAGCTTAAGCTTATAACACCCACCAAAAGGCCGATACTATCCTTAGAATTCCTGACAGCCTTTGTGTAAATCAGAACTCATGAACCTTCATGTGCGTTTCAGGTAGCAAGATTAGCAGCAAATAACAAACGCGCATTCATAAAAATGGTGCAAATAACATTTGCATTTATTCACCTCAGGATGCAAAGCATGCACAGTCATTTTAATTTTAGCTTTTATTTGGCTTTTATTCTTTTAGACTTCAAAGGCAGCAACCTTTCACTTTTCAATATTGGAAGAACGTGAGATGAATACTATTGATTTTTTAGAGAGAATGTTGCACATGACGGCGCGAAGCCTCGAGATAAACAGGTTTTAAAGAAGAAGCCGAGCATTGGTCATGTGATTATACTGTGAAACAAAATGTCTTGAATCAACTGAAAAACGTTGGTTATGTAGAACATGTGAATTGGTGTAATGATATTTTGCAATCGTCAGAGTGATATGAAAACGATTCAGTCTTTCTGAAAATTATATCACCTATACTTAGAAATGGGTATATGGGACTACACTCTAGTGGGGCATTAAATGTTGGTCCTAATTTTCAGCTATTTCTAATCATATTTGAATATGAGGGCATTTGAAAGGCATTTTAATTAATGGGAAATTTCTACTCTGGTATCATTCCAAACGCGTCTACAAACAATGAGGAAGCTCACATCATAATATGTTCACCATGTCCAGAAGTATATCTTCTCTTTAATTTTTAGAATAAGAGATCCTTGTTTTGGGGAGAATCTGGCATGATGGAGAGACGCCAGCAAGGGGAAAGACACGAGAATGTAAATGTCAATTAATTCACATCAATTCCAATCATGAGGGCATTTGTATTAACAGCCTTTTCAGGGGACATTTCTTCAACGGTATCACTTCAAACTGATAAATGAAGAATGACAAAGTTGCATTATAATTTGTTCATTATAAAGCAGAACTCAATCTTCTCTTTAAGATAAGTTTAAAATAAAAATAAGAATAAAATATGTGTGTTTTGGGGAAGAAACCGGAAAGATAGAGAAGCACAGGCAATGGGAAGGACACAACAACTTTAAAACAAATCAATTATTTCTCATCAGTAGCGACATATGACAAAGAGTGAGAATACTCACAAATATAGTTTTCTTTTTTACCAGAAGTCAACTTTCTCTTTAAGAAGCACAAAATATGCATGTTCAGGGGAAGAAACTAGCATGATAGAGAGACACAAGAAAGAGAAAAGACAGCATAAGATAAAAAAAATCAATTAATTTGGGTCAGGCTGAGGGAAGGTGTCGAGAAAACTCATTAGGATCATGTATCTCACTATCCCTGCGTTGGCAGACGAGGGCGGCCCACGCCTCTCACGGTGTTTGTTGACAACACCTGCTCGGGGTAAAAAGTAATCAAATCAATGGGAAAGGCATCAGAAAGATGGAGTTAGACCCCCGCATGTGTGTCTTTGGCTTGCATATACCACTATGTCTACAATTTATTTGATCAAAAGGGAAGCTGTATGTGCAACAGCTGTTTGAATTGTGTGATGTTACGCAGATAAATATGACACCTTTAAGTAATCTATGAATGCCTTTGGACTGAATGAATATTTCTGAACATATTTAACATATAATGAATCCTTGAATGAGTCATTATATTTTGCGGATCTGTTTAAATCTAATGTGCCATTGTAAAAAAAGAAAATTTAAGTAGAAAATATGGGCCTATGCATGGGTACTTTCTTCAACAATACTCTATTTCTGTGCTAAAAATTGTGAAGATATATCGTCACTGTTTCCACAAGTGACGGTAGTGAAAAAAAATTGCATTCACTTTGCGTTACGATTTTCCTCACTACCGTCACTTCGTGAAAATAGGGACGATATATCGTATACAAGAATGATCATACTGTTCATATAATTTTTCAAACTTCTATAAATACTATACCCTTTCCTCAAGTTACTGTAAATCTTATAGTCCCCATGTGCTTAAAAAACGGGTACAGTGCAACTGCATACGTGGCACTGCTAGTGCTAGGAGCTCCTGTAATTTCACTTTTCGTGTTTTTATTCATTATAAAATCTAATGAAATGGAAAAATCATTTGCATATTTGCCTTACTTTTCATATCATGACAAGCATCCTTGATTTTCAATTCGCATCTAGCATAAATCTAGGATAAAAACTAAGCACTCTGAGGATCTCCTGTTTGGCTTAACGCAGTAATGGATGAATTATTCCTGACCCAAATCAGCACTAATGATATTTTCATTCTAAGACCACCATTTGTTATTCCATTCAGCTACTGGGAAGAGTAACATCTTTTATGCACTAATATGAAAAAGAAAGGAAATATTACAGCGATAAATCATCCCACCTCCATGAATAACAGAATGGTGTATCCAGCTTCCATCCCAAGATATTATAATATTTTATAGTTTATACATGAATATGAAAAATGAAAGAATAAAATGTTGTAGGAATTACAAGGTCCAAGTAAAGGATAAAAAAAGGCAAGAAACAGAAAATATATATTAAGGAATAATAAAACTGCTGCAGGAGATAGAAGTGCTATGTCAGATCTAAAACAAGGAAGAAATGGAAAATACATATATGGAAAGAATAAAATGCTGCAGGAGTGACATGATTGACACGATACCCGCCCCGACCATCCATCATCTAACCCAAAAAGCATCTTCTTTGACTGAACAGGGAGATGATGAAATTCCATGTTTGTCTCAGAGTCTTAGGCACTGGTAGGCCTGTAGGCCGTGGGCTGAGCAACCAAATGTGCTTTAGTTTTTAACTTAATAGGGTGCGTTTATGAAATCTTTTCTTTTAGTTTCACTTGACTAAACCAATGTGGTAATCCTGAAAAACGTACTACTTCAGGTGCACACATTTTGAATGTGGGTGGAATGTCTTTACTAAATCTACTTAGAAACAAAATGACAATAGAGATGCCTGAGTAATAATACTAATGTCTGATGAAGACAATTCAAACCAGATTAGAACTAGGGTCTATATTATTTGTTTACCAGAAATTGATTGTTGATTATCAATATATTTTTCTGGAATTAGCCCTTTATTTTCTCATTGCTTTGGAGGAGAAAAGCTTAAAAGTTTAAGAAAAGGGCTTCAGAACTGTACATAGACGTGTTTTATACTATAGGTAGGTTAACTTTATTACTGAGATTTACAGCGTCTTGTAATCGAGGGGTGTGGTACCAGGTAATTATGTGCTCAATGTTGGCTCATGCGTTACATTTTATTCCAGACTCCATGGAATTGTTTCTAAATTGCCCTGAATTGTAAATCATGCAGTAAATGAGAGTACTCAGACGAGGTGTTATTACGTTAACATCAGATGAAAGGAACATCAAGTATAAAGCGCTGGAGGTACAAGTATACTTTGTGCATTGCGAGCAAGGATTGAATTGGTAATTTGATAGCCCACAACACTAAAGTACCTCTAATGTATGTGTGCTTTTTTGTAAATCAAGAGAAATTGTCTTAAAATAGCATACATAATATATTGCAAGTGTGACGTGTGAGCTTGTTATCTCCCCTTCAACATTATCCTATATGCTCCTGCAGTTCATTTATAGTGCTGTTGAAATGAACTAATACTTTTAGAGTGTTTTGAAACGTGCTGTAAATAGTCAGAGAGACAGCAGAATATTTAATTCATTCAGCATTGAATCATGGGGGTTGCACAGATGAATGAAGCACTAAACAAAATTGCCTTTGGATTAAAAAGTGGCAATGGGTTCTTCAATTTCAAAAAATTATGTATACAAAATCACCCAGCGATTTGAAACTGTATAAAAGCAAATAATGATAATAATCTTTGCGTGACAAATTGAATTTGCTGATAACAATAATGGATTTGCTGTCAAAAGCATAAAATTGGACCTACCCCCTGTAGCAATGTATCTTCTGTATTGTTTATCTGAAGACAGGGTATCATGATTGTAACTGCTATTTCTTTTGATAGTGTGATTTCAGTACATTAACTTGTCAGATTGTCAGTTCAAGTACTAATTTACATACAGAATTTTTAAAATATATACTTTGGGATGCTTCATATGTAGTAAAACATAAACTTCTCATTACTGATGTTGTTGTATTTGTTCGTATTATATTCTATATATATTAATTAATCATTTTCAGTGTTACTGCTGTTGTTGCATTTGTTCTTATTATATTTTATATATATTGCATTTTGTATAATTGTGTTTGAATGTTATAATAATGTAAGTGTTTTATTGGATGTGAAATAAACTGAACTTGAACTTGAACTTGAAATGTATAAGAATTTCTTTATGAATAATAATAATAATAATAATAAAAGAAAGATATTCATGTAATGTTTGTTTAAATTTGTATGGCACCTGTGCTTACTGTATATGTTAACTACACACACAAAAAGGCTCCAGTGTATGGTTTTCAAAAGGAAATTAAAAATGTGAAGAATAGGAGATCTAGGAGAAAGGTAAACTATTTTTGTGTGTCTGTGAGAGATAAAATGTGTGTATGTATATTAAAGAAGATAGAGAGGAGAGAGGAGAGAGAGAGAGAGAGAGGGAGAGAGGAGAGAAGAGAGAGAGAGAGAGAGAGAGGGGGAGAGAGAGAGAGAGAGAGAGAGGGGAGAAGAGAGAGAAGAGAATAAGATTTACGATACATTTAATACAAAAACATTGCAATCAACAATAGGGCTGCATTGTTATGTAGGATAATATGATTATGAAGATAATTTCCATGTTTTCCAAGCCTTTGTTTTCCTTTGTCATTTTCCGTTCTAAATCATTCAGAAATCCAACAATTTTGATACTGTTATAGTTATTAGTTAATGTTATTGGCGAGGTATGACCAGCCCTTTAGCCAAGCACAGTGAAGCAGCCTGCAGACATCATGAATTTTGATCCTGGGATTTGAATTTTTAGTACACCAGGGAGTGATTGTTTGATGGATAAGGCTTTCCGTGGAAATCAATTTGAAATACGAGCAGCGCACGAACGTAAGTTGAAACTCCGAGCTGCCGAGCGTTAACGATTCATAGATGCAGCATTACTGGGTCGCATGGTGGTCGGTGATATTTGGAGAACCTACAAATTCTGGCCAAAACCAATATGCTCTGCCATATCTCATCTTTGATTAATCGCCACGGCTCTTTGTGGAACACCTCTATAGTCTATTTCGCTTTATTGCAATTTTGAGGAACCTTAATACAGCCTAAATGCAGACTGAAACTAAGGTATACCTTCAACATAAATGTCCAGAAGATATCCTTTGAAATGACATTTAATAAAAAAATGATCACAAAGATGTTTAAACTAGTCACCCAAAGAAAATTCATGACAACTGATAATTACAAACAACTGATAATTACGGACAAATTATATACGGATGGAAAGATATTCTCTTGAAAAGCATGAATAATTTGCTAGAAAATCATCTAGATATAATGGAAAGGCGTAAAGTGGAATGTTGTGGCTAGCTGTGTCTCGCATGTGATGTCATGAATCATGAAAATCAGTATTGATTTTATTATTTACGATATAAATCTACGTATCTACCTATTCTACTTTGCTATTGTTGCACCTCAACATTGCATAACCGAAACTTAAAACACATCGCCAAATTGCTCATACCCCCCCGACCAATGGCGCCCTCCGTGACCCTTGCGTCCGAGCGCCGCCAACGTAACCTCTTCCTCTTATCACGAGTTCCCTAGGACACACCTTGGTAAAGGCGCAGGGGATGGAGGGAGGGAAAATAGGTAGATACGTAGATTTATATCGTAAATAATAAAATCAATACTGATTTTCATGATTTACATCAATAAATCAACGTATCTACCTATTCTACTTTGCTAAAGACCAGCACAGATTAATGCCGGGTGGTAAAAACCAAGCAAACTTAACAATTTAATAAGAAATAGACGACGAAGCCGCCTTCAGAGAAGCGACCACAAAGGCTCGTTCGCCCGCGGGCACATCTTTGAGGTAAAAAGCAGTAAAAGAACTTGGAGACTTCCAAAAAGCTGCATTACAGATATCCTGAACCGAAACTCCGATGAAAAGAGTCCAAGACGTACTGACACTGTGAGTATCATGGGCACGAGGAGTCCTGCCAGGCGTCAAGGCCTCAGGGCCCGCCGCCTTGATAGCCAAGACTAACCACCTGGAGATCGTATCCCGAGATGCCGCCGAAAGTGGCTCTCGAGAAACCAGAAAGAGCTGATCCGACTTGCGAAAAGGCTTCGTCTTGTAAAGATACCATTTGAGGGCGCGAACGGGACACCACAGTCCGTCCCCGAAGACCGAAGAAAAATCCGACAAGGGATGAAGCACCACTTCCACTGAACCCGACGTGTCAGACTGATTCTAAGCAATAAAAGAAGCCTTGGGAATCAAACGAACCCCACGTCCTTCCCAGCGGATATGCCCAGGGGCAACTGAAAGGGTATGAAGTGAGCTCCTACGCTGACCAGAAGTGATTGCCATGAGAAAAACCGTCTTGACCGTAGTAAGCAGAAGCATCGCAGAACACAGCGGTTCGAAGGGAGGGCCAAAACCTTGGGTAAACTCCACACTGGCGTCAGAGGCCTGAAGAAGGGTCTCTTAAGGAAGAAAGACTTCAAAAGAGCCGCTAGCTGAGGAGCAGAAGAAACCGAAGATAGCAGACCGATAGCCACAAATCGTTGACAGAGCTCTCCCCTTGTCATACAAAGAGATCAGAAAGTCAGCAATAGAAGGTAAAGACGCCTCTCTAGGGGCGACGCCCACCTCCTCACACCAAGTGTGAAAAGCATCCAACCAGGAGTTGTAAACCGTCCTGGTCGACTCCCGTCTACTCTGGACTAGAAATTGTGCAGCACGTTCGGAGAAACCTGACGAACGAGCCCTCTTCCCGATAACCGCCAAGCGGTAAGACGGAGGATTTCCGGCCGCTGGTGTAGAATACCAGACAGAGGTTGCGACACCAGATCCGGATGACACGGCAACGACCACGGAGTCCCCACCAGGAGGGTCAGGAGGTCCTGAAACCACGACCTCGCCGGCCACCAAGGAGCTATGAGAATCATCATCGCTTGATCTTCCCTGATCTTCCAGAGCACACGGGGAAACAACGCGAACGGAGGAAAGGCGTAAGCCCTCCATCCCTCCACGGGATCGCGAAAGCGTCCAGAGCAAAAGCTCCTGGTTCCCGGACTCCCGAGAATATCGAGGAAAACGATGGTCGAACGAAGTTGCGAAGAGATCGATGTCGAGAACACCGAACACACTCCCCAGTTGCCTGAAGACAGTCGGAGACAGAGTCCACTCTGAGGGAAGGCACTTGCCTCTGGAGAGAAAGTCCGCTAAGATATTCTCTTCGCCCGGGATATGTGATGCAATCGGGAACACCCTCGCCCCCTTGCACCACGCCCAGAGTTGAGAGGCCAACTCGTTCAGAGCCACAGAATGAGTGCCTCCCTGTCTGTTGATGTACACCATCACCGATACGTTGTCCGTAAGAATCAGAACCGAGCGACCCACCAGACGAGCACGGAAGTGACGAAGCGAAGCAAACACTCCCATGAGTTCCAACACATTGATGTGGGGCAGAAATTCCAGATGACTCCAGTCTCCTGAAATCATTGACCCCTGGCAATGACCTCCCCAAACCAACAGCGACGCGTCCGTGGTGACGGTCACGGAAGGGAGAGGAACTCGGAAGCGTTTGCCCTGAAGGAAGAAGGAACGACGAAGCCAAGGACCTAGAAGACCCTTGATTCTGGACAACAGGGGGATCCATGACAAAAAAGAACTCACGCTCGGCTGATAAAACTCCAACAGAAAGAGTTGGAAGGGACTCATCAATAGTCGACAATCTGGAAGCATGTCGACTAGACTGGAGAGAAACCCTAGCCACTGAAGCCAACGCTCGGCTTTCACCCGACGTGCACATCTCAGAGACCGAGCAGTCCTGACTATCGTCTCGACCCTGTCGAGACTGGGACGAGCCAGCTGATGACGAATGTCCAGCTGAGCACCTAGGTAAGACGGCGTGCGAGTCGGAACGAATTCTGATTTCTCCCAATTTATGAGAAATCCGAGAACCTGAGTCGTGCTGATCAGAATCTGCATATGAACCAACAGCATGACTGACGCCACGACTCTCGTGAAAATCCGAGGAGCAGGGCGCAAACCGAACAGGAGCGCTCTGTAACGGTAGAATTTGCCCAGGAAGGCAAAACCCCACAAGATCCCGCGACCGCGGATGTACCGGCACATGAAAATAAGCGTCGCGAAGATCCAAAGAAACCGCGACGCCTGCGGGATTCAATGAAGAAAGGATGGTTGCCAGATGATCCATTCGGAAATGAACCTTTCCCAAATGAAGGTTAAACCGCTTCATGTTGAGAATCATTCTTAAAGAACCCGAGCACTTGGGAATTACGAACACCGGCAACAAACAAAGACACGGGTGATCGTCTACTTCCTCTATTGCCCCCTTCTCTAACAGAGACACGAATTCGGAGGAAATGTGACTCTGAAAAAGAGGGGACATGATCGGAGAGCGGCTCCGGAGGACGCCATTCGGAAGAGGTTCCACAAAATCTATGAAGAACCCTTCTCGTACCACCGACAGAACAAATGCGTCGCTGGTGATCTTCTCCCACGCCGGGAGAAATCTCCGGAGCCGCCCGCCGACCTAAGACCCAAGCACTCGGGGGAAGCCATCATCTAGAGAATGACTTCCCACCACCACGAAAGGGAGTCCGGGAAGATAGAAGAATCACGGTAAGAAGAACCTAGAGACGAAGGACGACCACGATCCTGGTATTCCTCCTCGGCCGGGTACCAGTCCTGAGGGCGGCCCTTAGACTGGCCGACGTTCTTACGAAAAGAACCCGAAAACTTCAACTTTTCTTACGAGGTCTGGAGGAAGGAACCGGCTCTTGGACATCGCTAAAAGCAACGGACAGGTCTCGAGCCTGCTTCTCACCATCAATCTCGGCTTGCAGTAGAGTAGTGAAACTATCTCCACAAAGGTGGGGGCTGGCCACTGGAATCTGCGGAAGCAGTCCTGGAATTTGATGCGGTCGAATGCCCAAATAAGTGAGCACAGCCTCCCGACGATACTTCTCGATGGAATGCGAAGTCACCGCAAGCCGTGAGAAAAGATCAAACAACAAATTGTCACTTTTATCAAAAGGACCACGAGTCCCAAACTTCTTCCCCAAACGACTGGCCACCGCCACAAGTTTGGGAGAAACCCGTTTAGGACACCAATACAAAACCGCATCCTGAGGAACGAAAGCATACTTGTCCACCTGCCGCTTAAGAAATCCCGTCGATGACGACAAGTCTTCTGCGGCATTCACAAATTCTTCTTTGTGTAGATCAGGAAGAAACAGTCCCTGAACCGCTGAAGAGTCCGAATTAGAAGACAGGAAGCCCCGCCGCCCCGACGATAACTCCGGGACGACACAAGAATCGGGCACATATTTGTGAAACAAGGCTAACGAATCCGCCGCCAGAGACACAAACGGAGTAGACGCATCATCCCCCGCAACTGAACCAGACGACTGAGCGATGGAACCAGTGTCCCAACGATCAACCGAGCCCCCCCTATCTTGACCAGATAAACAGGGACGATCCCCGCCTCTCGGAGCGCCCAACGAAGCGTGAGGCGGAGAAGCAAAAAAGAGAGGACCCCGGCTGAATACGACAACTCGAAACCCGCACCGGCGACTGCTCAGGCGAGATCGATGCATCTTCGGAAAACTCCGAAAATAAATCAACCGCGATCGGATCCGAAAGTGAAGTAGGACGAACCGGAGGAGCCGACTCGGGCACCGAAGATCGAAAAGCGTCAGCAAAAGCCCGCATCCAATCCGAAAATTCCGGCGGGGGTGGAGGCACCGACGGAGGGAGAGTAGCCACCAAAGGCGGACCCCGAGGAGCCGCAAACGGTTCCGTAAAATCAGAGCGCGGATTCTTCGAAGGATAAACAAAATCCGAGGAAGAACCGGCCACAGCGTCCCGGGAACCCCGCCTCTTACGAGACATAGCGGTAACGTAAAAGGCCGAAGGAACGGGACGGTTATCCGATAAAAGCCCGACGGTAGGAGCTCCCCGCAAACCGAATCGGGAAAACGGAACACGCACCGACGGAGAGGCGCGGTTAGTTGAAGCCCCAGGATCCGACTCGGCTGCACGGGTACCCGGACCGAAATCCGGAACCGGCAAATCCGACAAAGGGACAGAAGAACCGATCGGTGACCGGTTCAAGTCCGGATCCACGGAAGCAACCCGAATATCCGTCGATGGATTTGTGCACCGACCAAGCAAAAGACCTGACGGAACAATTGTTGGCGGTGCAGAACTAAGGCCCGTTCCACCCAGAGTTAATACCTCTGGGTTTCCGGGAACCGTCCCGAGAGGAGATAAAATCGCCCCCTCGACCATTCTCATAGGCTTGCCTTGCCCGCAAAAATGTCTGCTGACATTTGCATCCCCGGGGTTTGCGGTGTCACCACCGCTCCCGAGGGGCGTAACTAACGAAGACTTATTAGTAGAATCCTTCGTCTTCGTATCCGTCGATGGATTTGTGCACCGACCAACAAAAGACCTGACGGAACAATGTGTTGGTGGTGCAGAACTAAGGCCCGTTCCACCCAGAGTTAATACCTCTGGGTTTCCGGGAACCGTCCCGAGAGGAGATAAAATCGCCCCCTCGACCATTCTCATAGGCTTGCCTTGCCCGCAAAAATGTCTGCTGACATTTGCATCCCCGGGGTTTGCGGTGTCACCACCGCTCCCGAGGGGCGTAACTAACGAAGACTTATTACTAGAATCCTTCGTCTTCTTTCTCGCGACAGAACTTGATTTCTTCTTCGTGAAACCTGCTAAGAGAAAATAAGAACTGCGAGACATATTATAACCTGCGGGAAAGAAAATTAAACAAAGGGTACGAGCAATTATCAACAAGAATTAAAGAATTAAATAAACTACCAGTGACTAAAAACACCCCACCGACTACCCCCGCACGCACCCGAGGCCTCGGAGGAGTGAGGACGGGCAAACGCGAAAGCGGAAACGTAACAGTAGTCGGCAAGAAAACGTTCTAGAATACTGATAAATAAATAAATTCACGGAGTGAAACTACTCTCTAACGAACAGGAAATCGTAGAGAATATTATAAAAGGCGAAAATGCGAACCAAAAAGTGACTAAAGAGGAAAAACTCTTCAACTTTTGGGAGCGATTTTTAGTGTAACTTATCCGTTCGGATGCGAAGAGATAAGAGGAAGAGGTTACGTTGGCGGCGCTCGGACGCAAGGGTCACGGAGGGCGCCATTGGTCGGGGGGGTATGAGCAATTTGGCGATGTGTTTTAAGTTTCGGTTATGCAATGTTGAGGTGCAACAATAGCAAAGTAGAATAGGTAGATACGTTGATTTATTGATGTAAATCTAGACGCTTTACGGAGGACTGCTGTAGGTAGAAAATCTGGATGTCAAAATTAACATTTTTGAGAGCTGATTACTGCAGGCCCCAAACATGTTTTGAAAAGGGAAGTTGTTATATTTGATCAGTATTAGGCTTTCCCTTCGCAATGATATGAACTTTGCATCAATTCAAATCACTTCTGATTCTTTGGGTGACTACATTAAGAAACTGAGTGAAGGACAATTGCAATCCTTATCAATATCATGTTCACACTAAGTCTTGAATTAATATGTTTGCATAAACAGGAGATGCATAAGACTATTGGAGTGGCAAGAGGATGAAATTTGCAAGTCTTGGTAATCTGTATTTGAGTGAAATTTTCAATATTATCAGGACTTTGAGGAGTGCCAGGAGTGTCAAGACTGACAGACATGAGTGCTGTACATACAAGAACCCACTTTTTCCCCCCTCACTGGTGAAGCACATTATCGCCATTTAATATATAAAGTTGACATGTGCATGAAAGCGATTTAAGAAATAAGGCCACAATTTAATATTCTCAAGTAAAAATGTAAGAGGCGCCACTGTCAATCAATCTTGAAATGCTTGGAAGTTTGATAATATAAGACTTTCCAAAGTAATATAATCATTGTGTGGTGTATAAAAAGAAAAAATGTGTGTTTCCACTTTTTCTCCATTTGCTGCTTTCCTTTCAAACCTTCGGCAAACACGCACTGACCAAATTAGCCATAATCATTTACATATTGAATTTACAAGTGCTTCAAAATGTGCTTGTTTTGGGGAGTGATTTGCTGTCCAAGCCAACTCAAATTCATTTTGCCAAGTAGCGCTCAATATATTTTTCTAGCTTAGGTTGTTATGAATTTTCACATGAGTTTTTGCATTTCAAAGAGAATATTTGATGAAAGCTGATCAAGAAGGTATTTGGCAAGATCTTTACATGATCGATTAATGTGAAGGCGGCTTTGGAGGGCAACTCATTTCTACTGCCTATTGCTTCATTACATATATTAACGTTTTCCCATCAGAGAGCGTGTCTCATTTGAACAAAAGGCAGTTGGGAGCACGCTAAAATGTCAATGTCATCGACAGAAGAGTGTAGGCTAACAAACACAATAGGCATGTCCTTATCAGCTTGAGCTTGCCAATTAGCCTGCTATTTCTGATTTGGGAAATAAGCCTAAAGTTTAATACAAATCGTGTCCTCATCAGCTCGAGATTCGACCTCAAAACTTGAAACTAGACCTTGAGAAATTAGCTCGAGATATTTTGCTAAGCGTTCTCGCATAGTACGAGTCTTCAGGCTGGTGAAGCTGCACCGGACAAATAGCGGGATATTTTGCAAACTATCCCAAGATATCTTGGGATGATTATCCCGACCGAAAATCCCGCTAATTGCAACTTCGGGCTGATGAAGACGCAAACTAACTGGATAATTTGCGATCGATATAGTTGAAATAGCTGGATATTTGGCAATCTCGAGCTGATGAAGCCAGGCCTAATGATGTATCGTCAGTTGAGAGCAAGATGGGTGTTAGCGCTGTGTGTTACAGCCTACTTACAGGATATATGGTAAAGAAGACCTTCTGCCTCTCAGCAAATAATACACAAAGAAATTATCTCATTTTTATAGAGAAAATGAAGTTACAGGAACAGAGATAGATTCAAGCCTGCACACTGTGAAGTGAGAGTTTATATCACTTATACATGTATGAGGGTTACCTCAAATCTAAATTTCTTTCTTCTACAGATCTCACATTTCTATGACATCAAATGAAAACAAAATTTGAGAAATTCTGGGCCCTTTATTATAAAGAATTGTGACTGACCCAAAGTCAATTGCAAGACCTCCAATCAATAGCAGGTCCCTATCTCTTGTGTACACAGTTGTGATTGCATTTATCAATCGCAAATAAGTTGCAATTAATATCAACTCTTTATAAGTCTGGACCCTGGTGTCTTTAAACTACTATTTGAGTGATTCAAGGCATTCATCTCCTAAACTACATTCACTGAAGTGGCAAATTTCTGGAACTACTGGTTAGTGATTTGAGTACATGAAATCCTGCTTCTACATTGTGTGGGTGATATGTCTACATTATACTCCCTTTTAATTTGAACTCTATCTAGATACTTGCAAATTTTGAAGAACATGTTCTGTCAGGGTGTAAGTTTTGATGCAAAATACAGTGAATTCCTTGACACATTTGACTTTAATCTTTATGCTATGGCTTTCCATACATATTTCCACTTCTGATACACAATAAAACATCAATGTTGACACTTGACACAAGACAATACAATATCATCAAGTCAGCTTTTGATCCCCTTAAGAGAGTTGTGAGAACTGTCGAAGCATTTATTGTCAACGTCATTCTCTCAAATTGTGCATGGTGACTAAGGGTGCGTTCAATCGAATTTTCGAAGCTAGAATCACAAACATGAATCACAATTCAAAACGCCGTTACAAAAAGCAAGGTCACTGCGGTTTGCGTTCAAGCGATTTTTCATCAACGCTGATTCTAGCTCATTGCGAGCCAAACCACTGCGCATCACACTGCGCAGTATGGCCCAGGAACTTCGGCGCGCGCTTTCTGGAATTGTTTACGGCCGACTGTCGACTGCTGTTTTGAGCATAGATCGCAATAATAAGACAAAGAATGAGAAGGTGATAGAAGGAAGAAACAAAGAATAACATAAGGAAAGACAGAAAGATAAAGTCGATAGAATGATTAAAACAAAGAATAACATAAGAGAAGGTGAAAGAAGGAAGAATCGAAGAATAACATAAGGAAAGACAGAAAGAGAGAGTGATAGAATGCTTAAAACAAAGAATTACATAAAAGGTGATAGAAGGAAAAAACAAAGCATAACATAAGAATAGAAGGAAGAAACAAAGAATAACAAAAGAGAAGGTAATAGAAGGAAAAAACAAAAAATAACATAAAAATAGAAGGAAGAAACAAAGAATAACAAAAGAGAAGGTAATAGAAGGAAAAAACAAAGCATAACATACACATGTAAGAATAGAAGGAAGAAACAAAGAATAACAAAAGAGAAGGTAATAGAAGGAAAAAACAAAGAATAACATCAAAATAGAAGGAAGAAACAAAGAATAACATAAGGAAGAACAGAAAGAGAAAGTGATAGAATGATTAAAATAAAGAATAACATAAGAGAAGGTGAAAGAAGGAAGAATCAAAGAATAACATAAGGAAAGATAGAAAGAGAAAGTAACAGAATGATTAAAACAAAGAATAACATAAGAGAAAGTGATAGAATTATAAAAACAAAGAATAACATAAGAGAAGATGATAGAAGGAAGAAACAAAGAATAACATAAGGAAAGACAGAAAGAGAAATTGATAGAATGCTTAAAACAAAGAATTACATAAGAAAAGGTGATAGAAGGAAAAAACAAAGAATAACATAAGTATAGAAGGAAGAAACAAAGAATAACATAAGGAAAGACAGAAGGAGCAAATGATAGAATGATAAAAACAAAGAATAACATAAGAAAAAGTGATAGAAGGAAAAAAACAAAGAATAACATAAGGAAAGACAGAAAGAGCAAATGATAGAATGATAAAACAAAGAATAACATAAGAAAAGGTGATAGAAGGAAAAAAAACAAAGAATAACATAAGAATAGAAGAAAGAAACAAAGAATACCATAAGGAAAGACAGAAAGAGAAAATGATAGAAGGAAAAACAAGGAATAACATAACGGAACAGGCCACGATGGTATAGTGAACGCAAATTGCATGCAAAGCGGGCGCGCGGTTTTTCCCAAACCGGAAGAGGCTTCGTCATACAATCATGATTGAGAACTCCGTCCGTTCAATCGAATTTTAGAGACCGTGATTCTTTTGAATCATGATACAAAACGCTAATTTTTTTAGCGTTTCATGTTTGTGTTTTCAAAGACGTTTATTTTTACGACCGACGAAAAATCGCTTGAACGCAATTGCGTTTTAAACTAAACATCTTTACAAACCGTGATTCTAGGGTGAAAAAGTGTCGATTAAACGCACCCTAAGTTTCCCATTTTAGTTGTCGATTTCTATTTTCAGCTCAGCCATGTATGGACATAAACTGTACTCTTCTCTCTCTAATTCCATTTTCAATAAAAAGCCAATATACAAGGTTAATATAATGCATTTAATGCACATGGATGTTTCCTTATATTTGCTTAGGATCTCTGAAGAGAACATCTTTGGTGAAACAATCATTTCCTCATTTTCAAATCTCATACCACACCATTTCTAAACAAATATAAAATTATCCTTTATTGCTTTCTGCTTCAGCCACCACTCAATTGGCAATTTACATGGAGATGTACATTGGTGTTATTTTAGTCTTTCTAAAGCTTCTTCTGTATCTATTTCTTTATATACAAATTTGTCTTTTCTTTGGATACCCATTTCCTGCTCTCACGCTCACTGTCTCTCTATCTCCTTCTTTCTCTGACTCTCTCTCTCTCTCCTCTGTCAGACTCGCTCACTCCTTTTATCTGTGCCAAGTACATGTTCTCTATGAAGTAAGAACATCTCTCTCTGTGCATGACTCTCTCTCTCTCTCCTCTTTTCTCTGACTCTTTCTTTCTTCTGTCCATCTCACATTTCTTACATTTCTCTTTTTTTTCTGTGCCAAATAAACGTTTCTCTATAAAGTAAGAACATTTCTCCCTCTGACTCTCTCTCTCTCTCCCTCTGTTATCTGTGCAAAGTGTGCCTTTCTTTATGAAATCAATTCAATTCAATTATCATCATCATCATCATCATCATCATCATCATCTTCATCATCTCTATCTCTCTCTCTCTATCTCTATATCCTCTTCCTCCACCCCTATGTACATGTACATCTCTCTCTCTCTCTCTCTCTCTCTCTACTCTACATTCTCTTGAACCCCTTCCTCTATCTCCCTCATTTTTGTTATTTCTTTTTATACTGTTGTATGCCATTTATTGCTACCATGGACTCTCTTTCTGACAATTATTTACTTCTAACAAAAACACTATTATGTCTCTGTCTCCTCCCCATCACCCACCTTCTATTTCTTCCCCTCTCTCTTCTTCTTTTATCTCTTCTCCTCCTCTCTCTGTCAGCATTTATTATTCTGTGACCTTTCAATCACCTGACAAATTCTGTGTAAATTTGTTTTGTCAATTTTTCTATCCCAATCTATCTTTTATGTTGTCAGTTTCTGAACAATAATGCGACATTCTTTTCATCCTGTCCTTCGCTTGACAGTAAATGAAATATTGAAGAGCTCCCAGGGGATCGGTACAATTCAATGCTCTAACCCCAACCACGTTTCACACTACATAAATGTCATTGGCAGGGCAGGCAGTGCAATATATCTCAATATAACGATGATGCTATATATATGTACACAATCTTGGGTAGATGTCGAACTATTCCCCAGGCTTGGAATTATCCAAATTTTAAGATGTGAGAGAGAGAGAGAATTACCATGGATACAGGAAGACAAAAGGCTAGGTATATTATACACAGTCACTGAACCCTTGTTCACACACACCAGAACTGCATACACAACTGCCATGGCAAAAGATGAAACACCAGCATAGTCCATGTCACAAGCCTATGTAATTTCATGAATTTCATATTTGTTGTATGGTTGCATAACAACACAATATAAAAAATGAACACATAAAAACAAGCTTTGTTAATTGTCATTAAAAAAAACATCAACTTGCAACTGGTTTCTCTGTCATTCATGAAAATGTCTGCATGTGAATATATCATATTTCAAAGTACAATAAACAAATTAAAGAATACACATACACATATGGGACCTTTGTTGCATGCAGATAGGCCCTATATTTCTATCCCCACTTACTATTCAATCACACATTGTTTCACAATAACAAAAATCAAACCAAAATTGTGGAACTTTTCTTTTTAAGGTGGTTTACCTCTTACGTGTGTGAACAAGGCAATTATGAGGTACTCCTAACCTTGACATAGGATGAATAGAGACACAATAGAGACGCAGTGCTCTCTAATATCGCTGGTTGTCAAGGTACTTGTAGAGCGCTATACAGACTAGTCAAGTGATTAAATTGTGAAGAAAAAATGGTAGCCACTGGAAAAGGTTGATCATGTAGCATATTAGAATTGGTGTATACTGTGAGATTTTTTAATCATCAAAATCATATGAAATTGGCTCAGGTTTGCTGAAAGTCACATGCACTGCACATAGCAATCTGTAGATGGGACTACACATACATGTACATGCGGCGTGAAGTCTGGTCTTAAGTCTTAACCTTTTAGCCATTTCTTGTCATATTTTGAATGTGACAGCATTTAAAGAGCTATTATATTCAGGAGACTTTTCTAATGTGATATTCTTTCAAATTGTCATAAAAAGCGAGATGGCTCACATATTTTTTAATTATTTTCACCCAAACTCAACATTCTTGTTAAGTATGACAACAAGGCTGATCACAAATTGGATGCTCTTTGGTCAAAAGTAACCAATTAGATACGCTGAAATAATCAACAGCTGCGAGCTGGATGGCCATAATCACACATATCTAGAAATCAAACAACCGGTAAGGCAATTTTAACAGCCTTGTGTATCACCTATCGAAGTGTGTGAATAACACATTAGAATATTACATAATCCAAAATTCCAAATGTAAATTGTTCTATGATGGAAAGCCGGAAAGGCAAAATACACAACCAGAAAGATTTTCCTGAAATGAAGCTAAAGGCTCTTTCAGCAGCTTTTGCATTTCACCTATTGAAAGTTTTGGAACAATACAACATGGTGTTTCATAATTTAAATGTAATATCTCCCAGAGATGCATGGGCAGTAACCCTACCATAGTGATTCCATTGAAATCAACTTAAAGGTGATAGTTTCAACAGTCTTGCACATCATCCCTTAATTATTAATCTATCTGAAAAAAAGATGGCAAAGATAAGATTACTTATTTTCATCCAAGCAACACATCTTAACAAGCATATTGTCTATTGGATGACCACTGCTCAAGCAATCTTTGATGTTGACCATGTACATTTCCATCCAAGACGTCCCTTAGAGGGTTATGTCTACCACTCGGCCAATCTGCATCTTCTCACTTTCCGCCGATTCCCCCGGGGCGGCGAGGAAATGTGTTCCTCTGAAGGACGTAAAGGAAACAGACAAACACACGAGAGGACGAAAGAAGGACCTTGTTTTCCTTCCATCAATATATTCTAAAACCTACCCTCAGAGCGTCTACTCCACGCTGTGCTCGACAGTGGTTGAGAGGAGGACCGGGAGAGGGGGATGTGACCATGTGTTCACACTGCCACAACTCATTGTATGACTACACATTAATCATATCTATAACTCCATGATAAGTTATCATCTTTTGCCTAGTCTGAACATCGTATAGAGAAATGTCATGCCACAAAGCGTTGTGTAACGGAACATGTTTGAGCATCGTTTCAATCATAAACTCAATAAAGAATCAGCGTCCCACTCTGGTTCGAACATCGATCATACCATACAAAAATCATGTAACTGGACAGGGTTTATCATGAGAGCGCACTGATGATTGGCCAGCTGTTATGTCAGTTTGACCGCTTCAAAATGAATTCTGTTCTACAAATTTTCGTTATATAATGTGGTTTTCTAGTCTGTATGCTCTTTTTGCTAAACAATGATTCTTTATACAACGTTTCTTAAAACGCTTTTGTATAAATTTCCTTGAGTCTGAACAGGGTATAAGATGCTGTTTGTTTGAGAGCTTTAGATGGAAGAGGATGGAGCGACATTATACATGATGGCCTTGATGTTCTCTTGATGATTTTCTGGTGAACATTCAAAGAAAGGATGACTCTAGGCTTACAAAGGGGGATCAGAGGTTGCATAACACCAGAAGCAGGGGGGGGGGGGGGTGATGGTTGAGGGATGATGGTTGATGGGCAATGTCCAAGGGTTACATATAAAGTTGAACACTGGTCTGGCAATTACAATAGGGAAAGAACCAGAAGAAACAGGAAGCAATTAGAACAGGTTGGTTATATAATATAATTGGTGCATAATGTGAGGTATCTCAACCATAAAAATGATAAGAATTAATTCAATCTTGCTTAAAGTTGCAGACAATGCACATAGAAATGTGTACATGCAGCATGAAAGTTTGGTCCAAAGCGTTCAGCTATAGGTTGTTGTATTTTAAATACGAGGGCATTTGAAGGGCATTTGAAGGGCATTTGAAGGGCATTTGAAAGGCATTTGAAAGGCATTTGAAGGGCATTTGAAAGGCATTTGAAGGGCATTTGAAGGGCATTTGAAAGGCATTTGAAGGGCATTTGAAAGGCATTTGAAGGGCATTTGAAAGGCATTTGAAGGGCATTTGAAAGGCATTTGAAAGGCATTTGAAGGGCATTTGAAAGGCATTTGAAAGGCATTTGAAGGGCATTTGAAGGGCATTTGAAGGGCAATGCTGCTTTATAAATCAGGGACATTTCCTCTACAATGTTCTACCAAACTGACAACAATAAGGATGCTCATGAATTATTTGTCACCTTTCCTGTAACTCAGCCTTCCCTTTAAATGATGCAAAGCTTTCTAGATGAAAAGGGGAAAGGTGCAAGAAAGAAGAATGAGGATAGGATTTGGAAATTTACATCAAAGTACCTTCACAAGGAAGATGAAATGATGAGAAAAAAAAGGAGATAACAACACAGATGGATGACATATTTTGAACTGAACAGACGAAGCTTGTGCATGAAGCATATTGAGCAAATATTTGGCTTTTCCCATGAGAAGAGACATGATCTTAATTTGAATGTTTCCTGTGGGCAGTAGACCCTTCATCCGGTACTGGGGTTAGGGTAGGGGCAGGCTGCAGCCGGAAGCGAGAAGTGGAGATGACGTGTGACGGAAAAGGTGAATGTATGCACAAAACCCTACCAACAATCGCAAGACCAACTCCAAAACTGTCAACAGATTTTAAAAACAAAACTTAACATTAAAAAGAGAGAAAGAGTCACAAGAACGAGGGAGAGGAAGAGATATATATGGTAGAAGCAAAACAGAAATATATGAAGAACGAGAAAGATAGAGAGATATACAAGGTGTGTTAGAAGAGTAGGAGTAAGAAAGAGAGAAAAAGAGAGAGAGAGAGAGAGAGAGAGAGGGGGGGGGGAGAGAGGTGATAAGAAGGAGATGGATAAGGTAAGTGTTGTACAGAGTTGACAAAAAGGGATAACAAATTAAGAGTAAAGATTGAGGGAGAGAAGATACATGTGTACGAGAGCAAAAGGCAACGCCCTTCAGGAAACGAAATGGAATTGTCATACAGAGTCCAATGGACAGTCATGAGAATGAAAAGAGGAATGGAAAAGAAAGAAAGAAAAAATAAGGGAGAAAAAAAAGGTAAATATCTAATGTCAAAGAAAAAAGATGGGGGAATGACAATCATTTCTTTTTAAGTGAAGGAGGACAAATCAAGAATCAAACAAATTGATTCAGACACAATTTTTTTTTTACAAGTAATTAATGTTCTCTTGATTCAATGACCCCTGCTTGCTTGATATACATGTATTCTGATTGATAAAGTCTGTGTACCAATCAGATCTATGAGTAATGCATTCCACAGCTTGGCAGAAGAAACCATGAAGAGTATGGTAGAGGCGAGGGAAGAAGAGGGTTGAAAGTGCTTCAACAGAAAGGTTGGCGATAAAGTAGGCCACATATGAAGAAACATAGAAAGAAAGTTGTGCAGTTACTTCAGGGCCCTGTTTAGTAAAATGTTCTGATCGATCCGAATTAATCGTAAGTCCTCTAATCTATCGCAATTTTCAATCCCCAATCTCTTATGTACATAGTATACAGTATACGATTGATATTAATCGCAGGTAAGTTGCAATCAATCGCAACTCTTTTTTAAGACGGGGCCCAGTAGAATATTAATAAATAAATGCATGGTTATAAATCATGTAAGAGTTCTTCTGCGAAGGGTGGGAGTGGTCTATGAGAAAAGATTTTGAAATATGACAAAAATTCATACTCGCACCCTTCTACAGAACACCAACTAAGTTCATTCACGCCTGGACAAATGAAAACAGATAGCATGTGTTCACAATTTATTTAGTCCCAATCCTGTTAGATCTGTATTAACAACTACACATCACAGAAGGGGTTCACTATTAAATATTCATTCCAAAACTAAATATTTAAAATGTGACCATGATTCGTCTTCGCGCCCTTCTGCCAAGCAGACAACGAAGTTCACAGTACATGGACGAATGAATAGAGACAGAGTGTGTCTACAATTTGTTTAGCTCCATTCCTGTTATATCTGTCACCTCGGCACTACGCACCAATCAAGGGATCGTTAATGAGCTGCTACAAGCTTGTTTCTTGCTCGGCTGCATGCGGCATGGCGGTAATGAGAAAAACTACTGAGGTGTGATATCCATGTGGATGCAATGTCTACTGTCTCTCCGGCCCGAATGGTGATTCATATCTTTCCCCATGTTGCTTCTCATCATCTTTCAGAAAAAAGGAAGCGTTTGGGGATTGATTCTGCAGCCTGCCCAAATCCCCAAGGCTTTGAGGCTAGAATCGAAGATGATTTGCATTGCTTTCTCAAATGCATTAGCCTGAAGTTGCATGAACATGCAAGTGCCATATTTGCAATTAGGATACCCGCTGAAAGTCAACTTCAAAAGTATTGTTTTCTACTAATTAGAGGCATCCAATTTGTTAAAATTACAATTGCAGAGAATCTTGATTCCAATGATGTACTAAAGACACGGAAAGGAGGCCAGAAAATCTTGTGCAAGTTTTGAACATTATGAGAGTTGTAAGACAACTATTAGTAGCCCCCCCCCCCCTCTCTCTCTCTCTCTTTCTCTCTCGCTATCTATCTATCTATCTCTCTCTCTTCCTCACTCATACTTTATGCTTCATGTATATTCATACACTCATCTTTCCCCTGTTTCCATAACATCAATAATAATGCCAGGAATATCATGAACAATTGAGTAAATATTGGAATATCAAATAATTACCTCTTTCCATAAATATGACGATGAATGGAATAATAAATACATTTCATATGCTTAAACATGTATGTCTATGAGGCACATTCAAGGTATTAAAAGAAACATCCAGAATTACATTTAGGTGTACACAGTTGAAATGTGTGATGAAGATTGAACTGTGCTATCTACTTTAGATATGAATACACATTCCTCCCCCTCACCCTCTCTCTCTCTCTCTTTCTTTCTCTAACTCTGTCCCTGTTTACATACATGTAGTATTTAATCAAAATTGCCCTGAAGATTTTACAATATACAATTGTCCTTCTTCTTCTTATTCCCCTCCTCCTCCTTCTCCTCCTTTCTTCTTTTCTTTCATTTCTTCATTTTCTTCTCTTCTAATCACCTTTTCTAAACATGAACAGAAACCCAGAACATGTCCTTTAAAAAGCCACTCATAAAGAGTACATGAAAATCAGACAATGTCTGCTGAGAACTTTCTGGAAAAATCATGTTGTTGCATTCAATTAGCAATGTGTAAAATTGCATTTAATGGGCAATGTGAGAAGTCTGTTGCAGTGCAGGACTTACTCTAAATTCAATGAGCATGCTTCTATTGATTTACTATGGATTTTCTACGGAAAAGTGGAGTCTTTTTCCACGATTGTTAAGTGCTCACGGCAGCTTTGAAGCAAACTTGAAGTTGTATGCAATAGGCAGTGTGTGTCAAGCTCCTGGGTGCTTGTAAAGCGGCAAGTGTGTGTGTGTGTGGGTGGGGGTGGGGGGAGGGGGAAGGGGAGGGAGACTGCTGAAGTAAAAGAGGCATGACGCCACCGGTAGAACGTCAGCCACCATTTTGTTTCCCTTAAAAAACATTTCTGGAACAAGTAAGAAATTAAGTAGTTTAATGTTTTATGAATAACATTTGCCTAAATAATTCTGTCAGATTTTTCAAACGGAATTGAGATCATGTTATACAGTATTTATCATTCTCTAGTCTTAAGGGTTTTTTTTTTTTTGGGGGGGGGGTGGAGATTTGGTTTCAAGAGGCAGTGTGAAGATATGCTTTGAGGGGCAGTGTGAAACATCTTGTATTCTTCCCATACTGTATGTGGAATTAATTGGATCCTTTGATGGATGCGTGATTACCATTAGAAGACAGGACATAGAAATGTAAGGTGAATCGATTCAGTTGAGAGGCCCTTCAAATTCATATTCTAGGATATTTGTGGGTTGAAAATCAATGCATAATTCAAATGAGGTGGCTTTCTGGCAACTTCAATACAAGTCATGCATGAATTTCAAAACTGAAACTTACAGGAGTGAACCGGTTAAGGTAATGGTCATTTCTAGCTTATAATTTATCTACTTCAAAGTACATGTAGGTGCATCTATTTAAAATAAATCACATTTCACCAGGCGCAGCCAGAGTTTGAGAGAAGGAGGAGGTACATTTACATATGGTGAGGGGGGAGGGGGGGAGGGGGGAGGGGGGGGGGGAGGGGGGAGGGGGGGAGACAAGTTTTGGAGCTTTCTCTTTCTATCATGGTAGCAATCCCCTGCAAAAGTTATGGCCTTAAAATGCCCTCATATGTCAAATATGCCTCAAAAGAGTTTGGGTTGAATTGTGAGGCTGCATGTGTGAGTAGTCCCAAATACCAATATCTGTGTAAGCAGATGTCTGTGATTTTAAGAAAGATCAACTCATTACGTTATAATTTACAATGATTCTTAATCATAGTACATAGTCAAGTTATAGCAACTTTGTCATGACCAGCACTAATTCTATCTTCTAAGATTTAGTAAATGCATTACAAATGTTGTCTATAGCCTCAATAGTTCTGAACATACGTGTACATGTGGTTGTGGTGGTTATCTGACTGCTAAGAAAGCATAAATGCTTGTAAGTAAGCAACCAGACAGCCGGCGGCTTTAGGTCCTCTCCAAGGGATCTGGTAGTGAGGATTAATACCAAAGGGCACTAGCGCACCGACTTGGTTTTGGACCCGGGCCACTGGATTACGAGACCACTGCTCTACCAACTGAGCTAGTTCGTGTGCATTGTAAATTGTACAGTGTATGTCAATCTGTTAAAGATAAAGACCAGTTATGGTCATGCGATCGCATTGTGAAATAAATGTCGAGGAATCGATCGGAACGCGGAAAAGGTTGATCATCTAGTATTGGTGTGTACTGCAAGGTTCTGGAATCATCAAAATCATAAGAAACTTGGCCCAGTCTTGGTAAAGTTATAAGCACTGTACACAGAAAGATGTATATGGGACTACGCACACGTGTGCGACACATGCGTTTATCTCTCACACACCAATAGATAAACTAATTTACCAAATTTATGAATTAGTAGGCGGTTTCCCGGCAAAATTGTTATGATCATGTATTAGTCAAAACATATTCTTTCACATGTTTGGTAATAAGAGCTTCCATTTCATTTTTTGAAATCGGGGCGTTTCCAATACTGGTCTTTACCTTTAAGGCTTTCAGTACAGTTCCTTTGAATTAGTCTCCTGCAAATATCACTCAGACCTTGCGATATGAGGCAGACTTGAGCCCTGGCAATGAGGAGGAGGAGGAAAGCACCTCGCTTGCCCCATGTCCAATGCGATTTGGATCGCATCCTTTCAGCCAGGCACAAAGTGATCCAATTTACCCACTTTGTGCCGGCGCTGAAATTGAGTTAACTGCCCGTGCAATTGCTACTCAGCCGGCAAGGAGCTCCAATTACACACCTAGCGGGCCCAGTTTCCACTCGCAACGATTGGGGAGCCTGGGATCGCCCAAACGCACAGGTGAACTTGACTAACAAGTTTGTACAACCGGTTTAATGTGAAAGGATGACAAAACATGTGGAGTTGGGAAAAGAGAAAGCTACCCACAGTACATAACATGATTCCTGGTCAAAAAACAACATTTTCTTCTGAGTTGTTCAATTTTTTTCTCTTCTCCATTTCATGATACAAAATATTTCTTATGAAAATGTTCCCAACTGTGGACGGTGTTACTACATGTATATGGTAACTACACATGTAACCATGGTGCAGACAGAAATAATCACAAAGTGAAGATGACTTTTACCCCAAAACAACAATTTCTTCTCCGAGTAAATTTTCTCTTTTCCCACTCAAGTACGATCTCTCATAAACCTCCTGCAAACTTTGGACTAACAAATCTGTTCTACTGGTTTAATATACATGTAGAAGGATGATGATGAAAAATACAGTGTGGTGAAAAGAGATAGCTACACAGAGTTTGAAAGATTAATACTAGCAACAAATTATCTATTCTCTCTCTCTCTCCCTCCCTCTCTCTTGTTTTCTTCTTCCTTCTGTATCTACATCTCATGTAAGGTATCTCTCATAAACCCTTTTTACATGTAACTTTGGCCTCTGCCATGTTTGTTTTTTTTGAAAAACAAGAAATAAATCTTTAGAACATGGTTTCTAGTCTGGAACTGTCTTGCATGGCTTCAAATGAAGAAGTACAACAAAAAAACACTTCATCAGCTTTCAAAGGGTAAAATGTGTACTATTTCTTAAACTTAAAATAAAAAAAATAAAAAAATAGCAGAAATAAACAGGGTCAAATGCTATGATTTGTCCTTCCTGTGGGTTAGAACCTTTGGAGTGTGAACACACCCACATATAATCTTGTCTGCCCCAAAATGGGTTGGGAGATTTCTTGAGCAGGTTAATTATCTTCCTAGCCTTTATTAATTACTTCTGTGCATCTAAATTGAAAAATTTGAGGTGAGAGAGAGAGAGAGAGAGAGAGAGAGAGAGAGAGAGGGAGAGAGAGATATGAAGGGATGCAGGAGAGTGGGATGAAGACAAGGATGGAGAGAAGTAGAGAAGGATGGAGACTCTTGGAGAGATGAAGAGAAAGAGAGAGAGAAAGGAATATGTGGAGAGGAGGGAGGGATACATGTAGGTGGAGAGGACGGAGGGATACGTTTAGAGAAATAGGGAGGGAGAGAGAGATAGAGAAAAGAGGGAGGGAGCAAGATGGAGGGAGGGAGGGAGGGAGGGAGAAAGAGAGAGAGATGTAGGGAAGAATGGAGGAAGAAAGAAATGGAAGGGAGGAGATAGGGAGAGGGGGAGGGGGAGAGAGAGAGCCAGGGATACACAGAGAGTGGGGTAATGGAAGGGAAGGAGGAGATATAGAGAGAGGGGGGAGACAAAGGAAATTTAGGAGAGAGAAAAAAAATGAGAGAGAGAAAAGAGAGTGAGAGAGATACAAAGATGAAGGGAAAGAGAAAGAGGAGTGAGATATATACAGAGAGAAAGAAAAACTAATATGCCATAAATGAAGAGTAATAGGCCTATAATCAATAACCTCGATGAAAAGATTATTCTTAAATTGAAGGTCTCTTCAATTATGACCAATAGCATTAATGCTCCCATATATTTCAGAGTAGATTTACAGCGTGTCCACACACAAAACAATTTATCCCGAAACTCTATAACGAAACGTCGTATAAAGAATCATAGTATAAATTCCAAAGTGTCCACACACAAGAAACTTCATATAAATAATCATCATATAAATTCAAGGATGTCCATAAACAGAAGAAAGTAATCCTGAAACTCTACAGTCTGGTCTCCTTTCGCTCGAGGTCACGTTAAGCCCCGCCCAGTTAGTTACACTAGTTACACTCCCCCTGTCCACACACAACATTTTCCGTGATTAGGCGTGATTCTTTATTGAGTTTCAGTTCGAAACGATGCCCAAACCTGCGTTTCGTTAGACTAGTTTCGTTATACGACGTATCGTTAGTGAGCGTCCACACACACAATTTCATCGTAAAACTATCGCAAAACGGTATCACTATCGCGAAACAGTATAGCTAATCACGGAAAATGTTGTGTGTGGACAGGGGGATGGTCCAAAGACTATTTACCCAATCAGGCAATTTAAAATCTCAACATTTCTATCCAGATATTTAGAGCCCGTGAAATAAGCATTTGAGTAAAGGCTGTGATGATTTCTACTTTATAATTAGGCAAATATCTCATGTCACACTGGCAAACATAATTAATAGAGAGGTCTATTAATGTTATAAATAGGAATATATATAGCTCTAGGAATCTCAATTTAAACTGTATTGATAGGGGAGGGGAGAGGGGATGATATGTTAAATTAATAGAGAGGTCTATTAATGTTATAAATAGGAATACATATACATGTAGCTCTAGGAATCTCAAATTAAACTGTATTGATAGGGGAGGGGAGAGGGGATGATATGTTAAATTAATAGAGAGGTCTATTAATGTTATAAATAGGAATACATATAGCTCTAGGAATCTCAAATTAAACTGTATTGATAGGGGAGGGGAGAGGGGATGATATGTTAAACATAGATAGGCCTAATGGTGGTCTCTACACAGATGAGAATATCCAGGATGGATCATCTAATATGAGATAATTACTTTCTCAGCCCTGATTACCAATTAGCCTTCAATACAGTCAGATTTGCTTTAAATAAAATAGGTGTAGAGGACGGTATGAAAAAGGTCTTCCTACCCCGGTGTGTTTGTAAGAGAGAGATAGAGAGAGAGAGAGAGAGAGAGAGAGAGAGAGGGAGAGAGAGAGAGAGAGATAGAGAGAGAGATAGAGAGAGAGAGAGATAGAGAGAGAGAGAGAGAGAGATAGAGATAGAGATAGAGAGATAGAGAGAGAGAGAGAGAGAGAGAGAGGAGAGAGAGAGAGAGAGAGAGAGAGAGTCTACGTCCATTGTGAGATATTTTGGAGTACTCTACCTAAATTTTTAGCAAATTGTGATGCAGGAGGAAATACAATGAAGTTGACGAACCTTTGTTATTAAAGCTATAACATTATCATAAATAATAATAAGGTCATACTCCAAACAATGAGGCATACGATACTTAAAATCTGTAGCAAATTGTGATGAAATACTGTGGGTCTATAGAGTACAAAGGGAATTCTTTTTCCTCTCTTTCAACAAAAATTGCTTGATAGATAATATAGCAAAGACAATGTTACATCATGCCTGCTTAAACTGAATTGCCTTTATTAAAGGGGAAGTCTACCCTGATATTAATTTGGTTGTAATAGAAGCAGAAAATTAGAGGAAAGTGTCAGTAAAAGCTTGAGCAAATTCTGATTAAAAATAAACAAGTTATGACCTGTTTCTCTCATACATGTATGTTTGCTTCTTTCACAACCAACCTAATATCAGGGTAGACTTCCCTTTTAATAAGAGAAGGATGCCTATGAATACTGTACATGTATACAATTATTCCCGAATTCAAAGATAATGAACAATAATGCAAACTGAGTCTTTACGTTAGTGATTGAAGTAATAATGGAAATCACTAAAATGCACATTAATTATCCCTACTAAAGTGTGTTTGCAAAATCTAAAACTGCTTTAGAATACATACACTGTACAGCAAACATAACCATATCCCAATACCAGTACAAGTGCATTGTTGCTGGTTTCTTATTCGTTTATTTAAAACATAAACAAATTGTGAACTTGAATCCAGAGATTTGCTCTTAAACCTCTGGAGAGGGTGATATCAGGTTTCATGTGAGAACCAAACAAACATGTTCTCCGATTTCACCACAAATTATGGCCTTGTGGTGCTCAACAACTTCACATAGTGTGGGATAAATATATTATACATACAGTGCATCCCAGAAAATTGAAGACACACACAAACAAACGGTATTTGTGAGAAAACTATGAGCTAAAAGATATTTTCTTGCTTTTCATAATGTAATAATAATATTCTGTCAAATGAAACAACAGTGGGATAACATGCATTTAAATAAGTAGTTAGTAAAACAATAGGGGGAATACCCATTTCCAGGATGACACAGGCATACCGTACAACAACCACAGGTTTCCCTTAAACAATAGAAAAAAGATGTCATTTGTATATAGGTAAGTTGAAAATGGTGCCCATCCTGAGAGAAAAGTCACATATTCTGATATTTTAATTCTGCTTTATGTGTCCATTGGGCCATACTTTTCCCAATCATCAAAATGTATGCCTCTTACTTTGATTCGTGTGGATAAATCACCAAACTGTCTGTTTCGTTCTTTTAAAAAGTTGCAGTTCTGACAAATGCTAAAAACCATGCAGAAACATTTATGTACAAAATTGAATGTGCCCTTTGTTACCCTCACAATCAACAAAATAACCTGTCCTTTATTTAATGATGGCAATCACCTTGCTCTCAGTATCAAAAGAAGCACATGAAAACAATCAACTCATTCGCCTTGAAAGTATAGGTTTCCTTCACGTCATGTCATCAATGTATTTTTAAAAGCATGTCAATTCTAAGTTATGAAAAACGAGGGATCATAATTATACAGCTCATAGTTTGTTCATAATATTTGTTTGTTTTGGGGTTTCCTTTTTTTTCTGGGACGCACTGTATTTTGCTGTAATTTGATATGAAAGATTTGGAGGGTAACTTTTCACAGTGTAAAATATGGATGCAGTATTTTTGTTTCTATCCTTCTTTTTGGCAATTTTTTTTTCTCTCCCCTCAAGAATAAATGTTTGAAAATGGTCGCTATAATAAGCATTATTGGGGCACAAAAGTTGTCTTTAAAAACATCACTACAGGTGTATTGGTATTCAGTTTCTTGCTTTCTACAAAGAAAGGCCAACATTTGTGTTTACAAATTGACGTCTCACTCTGTTTCCCTGTCTAGGTCTGTGTTTTTTCTCTCTTTCTCCCTCTCTCTCTCTGTCTGCCTGTCTCTCTCTCTCTCTCTCTCTGTCTGTCTGCCCCTCTCTCTCTTTCTCTCTCTCTCTCTCTAACTAACTCTAATCCTCTATTTCATCACATGTGCTTAAACCAATCAACAGCTTGAAAGGAGAAAAGACCCTCAACTTTGCTTTCTTTTACCATTCATTCTTAAATAAAAAACAAATAAAAATCAACCTTCCGTCTAACGATCACACCTTTAGTAAAAACCAAAGTTTCCACTTACTTGTCATCTTTTATCCTGGTCATGAGTGGTTCTAACCATCCCTCTGTGCATTCTATATGGGCGTCCAGAAAGGTCAACACTTGACCTTTGGCTACCGACGCCCCTCTCAGCCGCGCCCTGATTAGACCGCTCCTCGTCCCCATCCGCTCCACGTGGACGGGAACCTGTAACCTCTTGACATAATCATCTAGCTGTTGCCCTAGAAAATCTGTAGTTGAGAAGAAGAAATAGACAACATTAAGAAAAGTCTTTCCTGTTTGTAGAGCATATAATAATAATAATAATCTGGATTTATATAGCACTTAATACGGAATACTGTCTATAAGCCCTTTATAGATATTATTACCCCGGTCATCAGATTCATTCACACACAATGTGCACCATCTCCACTCGCCCTGGGGAGTATCCCTACCATATGGTCACCGTTAGGGCATTGGCAATTACTAACACAAGTGCTTTCGTCATCCTACAGGATCCCCATTTCTCTCTAGGGTATTGAGTGGCAAATGTAGATTAATGCCTTGCCAAAGGACATTACTGCCGTGTCGGGGATCAAACCACAACCTTTGAATATAACAAACCATATCAAAAATCAAATCAAATCAAATCAATAAACGAGCATAGTTCTGTATTCCCATGGGAGGATCTTCCCTGCATGCCTATTAAGAATCAGATTTAATCCCTCCGTACACCATGCTTGTACTGCTCTCTGGCTAGATGTCTCTTGACATTTTCAGCAATTGATTATTCATGATATAAACCAGCATAAAGAGTCTAAAAGGAGCTTTCATCAACCGCAAATAGTGTGTGCTTTCAAAACATCCATCATCCCACTCCTCAGCCATGTACTTCCTTCACCTTCTTTCCCCATTCCCCTTTGATTCTTTCAACTTCCTTCTTTTTTTGCTCATTAAATTGCACTTTTCTGATTTGTTTTATTCTCCTCCTGCTAGTTCCCCTTGATCTAAAACTTCTTCTCCTCCTAACCCTTGCATTTTGTAATGGCAAATTAAAACTCTTGAATTTTATTTCATTTTGTATCCATTTCCATTGAATATAAAGAGAGGAAGACTGGGAGAGGGTGAGGTGGAGAGAGAGAGAGCAAGGAAACTTTATTAGACTATCTAAAAACACTAGAGAGAGAGGGGGAGAGCAAGAGAGAAACAGGGACAGAGTGAGAGAGAGAGAGAGAGAGAGAGAGAGAGAGAGAGAGAGAAAGAGAGAGAGACGCACACACACAGAGAAAGAGAGAGAGAGAAACTTTAATAACAAGACTCCCAAACATGAACATGTTCATGTACAGTATGTGGGAAAATGTTTGATCCATTGATTGCCACTTGGCTGTTTCACTTCTAACACAAGCTATCTGAACTCAAGTGTCCTTCCAATGCTCCTACAATAATACCACAGGCCGCTCTTACACAAATCACTTACTAATGGGATAAGTTCCCTGATGGTTTCTAAAATAAATACATTCCATGATTGCCTAACAAGGTATGAAACTCTCTCAATCTCTCTCTCTCTCTCCCACCCAAGGGAAATCTTCATCCTCAGCCCAGCTCCATCGGCCGACGTCACTCTTGAATGCTTTTTTCGGTGACGGACTTGATAGCCCGACTCAAGTTTCTTACGCACCTCTTTCGCTAGCGTCGTCAACAAGTATTATCTCGGTGAGGAGTTCCCTCGGCGAGCGGTTGATGATACTGTGTATGCTTCGTAATAGGGTGCTCCACGCTTCGTTGTGAAAGACGATGACGATGCTGGTACTGGGTAGCTCCGAGACGGGAGGGTAGCTCTTTCGCTTACACCTACGCAATCGAAAGAAAAGAGGGAAGAAAAGGGGGGAAAGTTCAATAACAAGTTGATATATCAAATGAATTTTCAATATTTAGCTGTCTTATTTCATCTATAGCTAGGAATATCCATAACTCCTCAGTTCTCAATATATTGTTTAATGACTTCCTTTTTTTGTTTTTGTTATGTAACATTATACAGTGTATGTACTTTTAATGCCCTGCATTTTCCAGTAAAATGGAGTTGTCCTGGGCTATTGTATCTTCTCCTTTGTTGTGCAAGTTTAAACAATAAAGTGATGTAAAAAAAAAATAGCCATTGGAGAAGGAGGATGAAGTCTACATCAATAAACCAATATGCCACTTGAACTTTTCAGCACGAAACTGAGGTGAAACTCCTCTGTTCTGACTATGTAATGAGATACATATCTGATTTCCTATGGCCTATTGGAGGAGTGCATATACGCTGTACATGTACTAAAATCTTTAATACAGCCTCGTTCGCCCACGGATAAGTATGATGCGGTAAAACAAATTCCTTTAAAAAGAAAATTGCAGCAAAGGTGTAGTGCGCCTCACATCTCTGCATCTTTGAAGATAGATACATAATTAACATAAATGTAAGTACGATGAAATGCCATTGTTATTCTCAGATAACTTTTTGCGGACACATTTGTCATTCATTTACATACAAACAAAGATTAGTTTATATATTCTGCTATTGCGTTTAATGCACAGTATGTGAACAAGCCTTAAAAAGAATATTCAGTTTCAGTTCTCTTGCAAATTATATCCACCAATAAAACATCAACGACTTTATAAGAGTCTACTAAAAGGAATCTTTATTCATAAAATAATAAATGAGCAAAACGGAAGCATACAAATGAGCAAAACACAAGTATAACTTTTATAGCAGGTGTTTCGTTAAAGGGGGAAATGTAAGGATATCAAACAATAAGGAAATATCACAAAAACATTTCTAGGAATAAAGTACTGAATTATGCAAGAGTCTCCTGCTTCCTTAGTTATATCCTCCTTCATCTTCTCATTCTTTGCTTTCCCACTTTCTTATGATGCTTCTCTTTCTATTTCTTTTCCTTCAGAAAAGGAGGAGGCGGTGATGATAAATCTTTCGATTTTCATCTTGTTTCCCCGTTTGGAGTTTTTAAAAAATGGTATAGCAAACTACTGTATTGCCGGTGCATTGCGGTTTTGGAACATTAAAGGGATGGGGTATCTTTGTCTCAGATTCTGAAACAAAATCCTGGATTTTGCTCATGCTGCAATCTTAATTATAAACCTTTAATAGGTCAGAAATGAATCACATGACTTTTACAAGCCGATCACAAGTTTGATTATCAAGATATTTATGATTGAAATTCGAAATTTCAAAAACCGTTATCCCAACGGTTTCATAACACTAGTCTATTGGGGAAAATGAGTACTGGTATGGTATAACCGGTCACTCAAAGATGTTTTACTGTTTTGAAGCACTTCAAAATCATTTTGAAGCAATTTCTCTTTTAGGACTTCAATATTACACCATATCACACTGATAACACGTAGGGCCATGTATCTCAGATTTGGTATTGCTAAACATTGCCTTTAAAGAAACCGTTCACTTCTTGATACATGCATATATTGCATAGTTGAGGTCTGCTGTTCTAATTCTATATTGTGATTTTGGTATAACATGCATTTCTGTTTTAATCGAAATGGATAGCTTCAATTTCCTTTCTCTAATGCCACATGCATACATGAATGTCAACACAATGTAGAATACATACATGTAGCTAAAAAATCATAATATCATATGTTGAGAGCAAGATAAGAATTCACTAATGTGTTTACAACAAATGTAGAGTTAATCCGTTCTGGCTCTCTGCAAACAATTTCAGACAGAACTCTACTTGGAAGTCTTTTAAAATAGAATTAGAAAGTCTGATTGATCAAAACAGTCTATAATGCTGTATTCAAATTTCAAAACATTGATTTCAATTCCTGGGGCTGATGGAACATTAATGATCAACCTGTTTTTCGTATCAAATGTGATCGGGCAGACTGTGTAAAAGAGCATTTTAATTATCAAATTAGCCAATTACAAGGCTACAATGTATGAACTAACAGTAGTCTTTCGGTCAATTTCTCATCTAAATAATGGTTCATTAACTTCATTTGTCATATTTTATACAGAGAGACGGAGGCTGCCTGGCAAAACTTACTTACTTGATTAATCATTACTAGCGGCATTGACATGTACACTGCAACAATAAAAATCACTGATTTTTCTCACAGTTGCATAGCATAGCAACTACAGGCATAAAGGACGAGGCATGTTTTGTTTTAAATGCCTACCAAAGTTTCACCGATTTTTGCAGTGCAAATGCAAACTTTGGTAAGACACCAATTTTTGCTCACGAGAGACCGACAAGTGGCGCATGCACACTATACTCACCAACAAATTGATATGAGCAAACTTTGACGTTTTTTAATGGGTTTTTCCAGTTGTGTAAATGTTAGTCCAAAAATTTGACGCTTTTTCAAAATGTTGTTTGGGATGTGTTAATGGGCCTACTGTCTACTGGTGTAAACACATGGCCCTTAAATGATGTTGAAGGGCATTCAGTTTGGTGAAACTAGTATAGGCCTGTCCTCATCAGCTCGAGTTTGCCAAATACCGGTAGCCTGCAATTTCTCATTCTGCAAATCAGCCCGATCACGAAATAGCAGGCTATTTGATAAGTATTTGCTCAGAAATTTTTCCAAAAATCTATTGGGCTAGTATGCAAAATAGCCCACTATTTGTCCGGTCGGTCTTCACCAGCCTGAAGACTCACACTATGCACAAACACTGAGCAAAAAGTTCTCAAGCTAATTTCTTGAGCTTGAGTCTCAAGTTTTGAAATGAAGAAGACGCGGGTAGTAACTTGGGGCTAATTTCCTGAATAAAAAATATCAGGCTATTTGGCAAACTCCAGCTGATGAAGCAGGCCTCTTGAGGATACATGGTTGACCTTTGTTTCATGTTCATTATTGAAGAACCAGGAATTTATTGTGTGGCCATGATCTGACATCATGAAGACATTTATTTCACAGCTGACAGGAAAGATTCAAGACATGAATGATTGTACAAGCAATAAATCTATGATTGGTTTCCATTCCCAGGGCTAAATGAAATATGCTGATCTATTTGTTTTCATCTGCAACACATTGTAATGGCTGTATCACAAGGTACATGTAAGGACTACATGTACACTGAGATCAAATTTTACCAAGGCATATGTAACATACATGTACATGTACAATGTATCTACAAATTGAGTAATGTGCATAATATACACTGTACTGCAAGTATAAATATCCAATTCACCAACCAATTCGAATGGAAGGTATGATTGATCATAACACCCTAATGTTGTATTCCGAGAGATCAATTTCAATTCCCTGGGCCGAAAGAACATTGCTGATCAATTTGTTTTCATTTGCAAACACACTGTGACATACCGCCCGAGTATCAAATGTTTTGACAAGGTAGAAAGAACATTGTATGAAATAAAGTAATATGCACATACTTTAAGAGTGTAAAGCTGTATTCCAAAAGATTGATTTCGATTCCCCCAGGCCAATAGAATGTTGCTGATCAATTCGTTTTCATTTTCAACACATTGTAATGTACCGCCTAGTGTTTTGACAAGGCACAAGGAACATCATATGAAATGTAGTAAATTGCACACACTTTATTAAAGAGTAATGTGGTATTCCAAAAGATTGATTGAATTTCCAGGCTGATAGAATGTTGCTTATCAATTTATTTTCATTTGCAACACCTTGTAATGGCCGTATCACAAGGATATGCCACAGTATTGAATGTTTTGGAAAGGCAGAAGAACCACAGGTACAAATGAACATACACGTAATGTGCATAGACTTTGAGTGGGAATATACATGTATCCAATTGATGAACCAATTCAGATGGAAAGATTGATTGATCAAAACACCCTAATGCTGTATTCCAAGTATTGATTTCAATTCCCTTGGGCAATGGAAAATTGATGATCAATTTGTTTTCGTTTCAAAAGCATTGTAATGGCTGTTTCACAGCAGTACCTGGAGTATCCAATGATTAAAGGTAAAGACCAGTATTGGAAATGCCCCAATTTCAAAAAATGAAATGGAAGCTCTTATTACCAATCATGTGAAAGAATATGTTTTGACTAATACCTGTATATGATAAAAAAATTGCCGGGAAACCGCCTAATAATTGATATATTTGGTAAATTAGTTTATCTATTGGTATGTGAGAGATAAACGCACGTGCCGCGCACGTGTGGGTAGTCCCATATACATCTTTCTGTGTACAGTGCTTGTAACTTTACGAAGACTGGGCCAAATTTCTTATCATTTTGATCGATTCCACAACGTTTCTTTCACAATGCAAACGCATGACCAGAACTGGTCCCGGGGGGGGGGGGGGGGGGGGGGGGGGGTACTCACGTATATTGGGTATACGGGGATGTGCCGCTCGGAAGGGTGACTTTTTCAGGAAAGATCCTTAGACATGGGTCCCCTTTTCATTAAAAAAATCCTTAGACATGGGTCCCTTTTTTCATTTATTCCTTTCCCCTCTTTTCTCCCTCATTTTCTCCTGGATTTTGGGATTTGCTCCTACATTGAAAATGCCTATCTCTCCCATCTCTAAATAAATGGACCCTTCAGTGATTGCATTTCCAGTGTACGAGGTGTACGCACTGACCTCTAAGTCAGTGGGTGTACGTACGTAGCTCGTAAACTCAACTAGATCCCGGGGTACCACATATATCAGGACCCCATGGGCTCTTATACCGGGTACTCATATGGCATAATGCGCGCTAGGTATGGTATCCGCCCGTATAGGGGTCGTACCCCCCGGAAACTTGTAGCGGTTCGCACGCTGAAAGATCGGCAGCTATACCCTGCGTACCCTCTGCCCAGCAGCCGGGCAGCAGCGGGGGGGCTCAAGCAGCGAGCTATATAGCCAATGCTTGAGAGCTCGTGTACGGGTACGTTAACAGGAAAAGTCCTTCAATTAAAACAGATGCTAGAGGTGCTAGCACAGTATTATTATGTTGCATGGTGTTTTTCATCTTTATGTGTGTAAACTACTTGTAACTACATGTAGTATGGTACAGTTTACTAATAAAGACTTTATCGAGAAACTGCAAAATTATTGGCCATTGTATTATTACACACATAGGTGCATTACTATCCTGGCTGTGTATTAAAAGCTGTGCTATTAGTATTGATTCTCAACATTTCAAACACCACTGTGTAAAACTCAACCAATTTCACTAAAAATCGATACTTTAGTGACGATCAATAAGATCTAAATAGCAGTAATATACATTTTTTAACTTTCCGATGTTAGAAAGAATAATTTAAAAAATCAAATTGTGAGTCCACTGTCGAACTTGCCGATCAGCCGCATCGGCATGATTGTGTACATCTCTGTATTATGAGTGTATTGACTATTCATGTATTTAAATGCTGCCTATTAACGCGTAGTGCAGTGCTAAAGGTCAATATGCATTAGCGTTGACTCTCCATATGCTTTGCTGGAGTGTATTATTACAGCTTAAAAAATGTAATATTTGAAGTTTGAAATCCTTAGACATGGGTCCATTTTTGACAAAAAATCCTTAGACATGGGTACCTATTTCAGCAAAAGGACCCTTGGATGTGGGTATGGGTTCGGAGGTCTCAGCCGCACACCCCCGTCCGACTATAATCTGAGTACCCCCCCCCCCCCCCTTTCGCTCGCGGTACACTGTTATCGCACTGACACGACGAATCATGAATGAAAGTGAAAGCGAAAGTGAATGTCTGCGAAATAAGAAGGCAGCTCGCAACATACGTCACAATTTCGATACTATCAGTTATTTTTGGGCGATCGTTTCATGCCCATGTAACGCATTTGCATTTGGGGGGCGGCTGATTTTCGATAAAAAAGTCGATAT